>JBBHAA010003416.1:0-52506 GCA_037953035.1 Aquarana catesbeiana
AGGAGAGGTGATAGGAGAACAGAAGGGGGGGGGAGAGGAGAGGAGAGGTGATAGGAGAACAGAAGGGGGGGGGGAGAGGAGAGGAGAGGAGAGGTGATAGGAGAACAGAAGGGGAGGGGGGAGGAGAGGAGAGGTGATAGGAGAACAGAAGGGGAGGGGGGAGGAGAGGAGAGGTGATAGGAGAACAGAAGGAGGGGGGGAGGAGAGGAGAGGAGATGAGAGGAGAGGTCCGATTTATGGGGAATGTAGGTTGTTGTATGGATGGGAGGATTGATGGATAACTCTCGGGATGTCGCCATGGATCAGATCCTCAGTATAGGGCGGAGTTCATTCCTCAGTCTGGGCCGTCCAATCACAGAGCCCGGCACTAGGCAGAGGAGATGACAAGCACTTATGGCATGCTATAGTGGGACCTCCCCCGAGTATCAGTACCCGGCATGGTACATCGCTGTCATGGCGGTGAAATGGCGTGCAGCCAACGTCGCAGCGAATGCGTGTAGACAGGAAGTGGCTGAAAAAGACGGGAGAAGATCAGCAGCACTGAAATGGAAAAAAAGGATAAAAAAAAAAAAGAAAAAGAACTTAAAGATTTATGAAAACTGGGGGAGGGGAGACTGAGGGAATAGTTCCTCCTGCCTGCAGCAGACTGATGACATCATCTGAGCGTAGGCGGAGTCACTGGGTGGAGCTCCAGGATGACTTTCTAATGATGAGATTGGGAATTCTCTGTACATTGTGATGTGGGAGGAGATTTATGTGATGAGCGGTCCCGGGATGACGTCACATTCGTGGCGTACAGACGGCCAATGGGCAGACAGCGGCTTCTATTCAGTTATTTTCATTAGAAAAACAAACAAGGAGCCTCCTGAATATTACACAATGATTATCCCGGAGGACCGGCGCCAACATCAACAGTCCCATCACAGCGAACGTTCCCGGAGCCGGCCAGCATGGCGCGGAGAGAGTCACTTCTACAAACAGACTCCCCCCCCCCGCCTGTGATATCATGAGGCCAATGAGATTCGGAGACTACGTGTTCCATACAACCATGCTGGGACTTGTAGTTCTCAGGAGTCAGAATCACTCCAGAATACATTCAATATCTCGATGATCGTCATAAAGAGGACCTGTCACTGGAGCTGTATGAATAGACCCGGACAGGTCACAGTATACAGGAAATCTCCATCCTGGAGCTCCACTCAGTGTCTAGGCTGAGGTGACATCATCAGTCTGCTGCAGGCAGGAGGAAGCATTTCCTCAGTCTCCCTCCCCCAGTGAGATTTTGGAGTGCAGAGGAAAGTCTATATTATAGAATGAAGATGCCGGTACGGGGGTGAGGTTGGAGCTCAGTGCAGGACACTTTAGTTCCTCCACCCATCACACCTCTATGAGGTCAACCCCCCCCCCCCCCCCCCCCCCAAAGGCCATTACAATGGAGTTCACTTTCTAGGAAGTCTTTCTTCAAGATTTTGGAGGGTGTTTGTCAGAATGTGTGTTGATTCATGAGGTCAGGTACTGATGCTGGATGAGAAGTTCTGGCTCAGATGTTGTGCCTCAAGTAGGACACCAGAAAAAAAGACCTCATTCACATGTTGGGTCTCACAGGGGGCACCAGAAATAAGACCTCATTCACATGTTGGGTCTCACATGGGGCACCAGAAATAAGACCTCATTCACATGTTGGGTCTCACAGGGGGCACCAGAAATAAGACCTCATTCACATGTTGGGTCTCACATGGGGCACCAGAAATAAGACCTCATTCACATGTTGGGTCTCACATGGGGCACCAGAAATAAGACCTCATTCACATGTTGGGTCTCACATGGGGCACCAGAAATAAGATCTCATTCACATGTTGGGTCTCACATGGGGCACCAGAAATAAGACCCTTATTCACATGTTGGGTCTCACATGGGGCACCAGAAATAAGACCTCATTCACATGTTGGGTCTCACATGGGGCACCAGAAATAAGATCTCATTCACATGTTGGGTCTCACATGGGGCACCAGAAATAAGACCTCATTCACATGTTGGGTCTCACATGGGGCACCAGAAAAATGACCTCATTCACATGTTGGGTCTCACATGGGGCACCAGAAATAAGATCTCATTCACATGTTGGGTCTCACATGGGGCACCAGAAATAAGACCCTTATTCACATGTTGGGTCTCACACGGGGCACCAGAAATAAGACCCTTATTCACATGTTGGGTCTCACAGGGGGCACCAGAAATAAGATCTCATTCACATGTTGGGTCTCACAGGGGGCACCAGAAATAAGACCTCATTCACATGTTGGGTCTCACATGGGGCACCAGAAATAAGACCTCATTCACATGTTGGGTCTCACATGGGGCACCAGAAATAAGATCTCATTCACATGTTGGGTCTCACAGGGGGCACCAGAAATAAGACCTCATTCACATGTTGGGTCTCACATGGGGCACCAGAAATAAGACCTCATTCACATGTTGGGTCTCTCAGGGGGCACCAGAAATAAGACCTCATTCACATGTTGGGTCTCACATGGGGCACCAGAAATAAGACCTCATTCACATGTTGGGTCTCACATGGGGCACCAGAAATAAGATCTCATTCACATGTTGGGTCTCACATGGGGCACCAGAAATAAGACCCTTATTCACATGTTGGGTCTCACATGGGGCACCAGAAATAAGACCTCATTCACATGTTGGGTCTCACATGGGGCACCAGAAATAAGATCTCATTCACATGTTGGGTCTCACATGGGGCACCAGAAATAAGACCTCATTCACATGTTGGGTCTCACAGGGGGCACCAGAAAAATGACCTCATTCACATGTTAGGTCTCACATGGGGCACCAGAAATAAGACCCTTATTCACATGTTGGGTCTCACAGGGGGCACCAGAAATAAGATCTCATTCACATGTTGGGTCTCACATGGGGCACCAGAAATAAGACCCTTATTCACATGTTGGGTCTCACATGGGGCACCAGAAATAAGACCTCATTCACATGTTGGGTCTCACATGGGGCACCAGAAATAAGACCTCATTCACATGTTGGGTCTCACATTGGGGACCAGAAATAAGATCTCATTCACATGTTGGGTCTCACATGGGGCACCAGAAATAAGACCTCATTCACATGTTGGGTCTCACAGGGGGCACCAGAAAAATGACCTCATTCACATGTTGGGTCTCACATGGGGCACCAGAAATAAGATCTCATTCACATGTTGGGTCTCACATGGGGCACCAGAAATAAGACCCTTATTCACATGTTGGGTCTCACATGGGGCACCAGAAATAAGACCTCATTCACATGTTGGGTCTCACATGGGGCACCAGAAATAAGACCTCATTCACATGTTGGGTCTCACATGGGGCACCAGAAATAAGACCTCATTCACATGTTGGGTCTCACAGGGGGCACCAGAAATAAGATCTCATTCACATGTTGGGTCTCACAGGGGGCACCAGAAATAAGACCTCATTCACATGTTGGGTCTCACAGGGGGCACCAGAAATAAGATCTCATTCACATGTTGGGTCTCACAGGGGGCACCAGAAAAATGACCTCATTCACATGTTGGGTCTCACATGGGGCACCAGAAATAAGACCTCATTCACATGTTGGGTCTCACATGGGGCACCAGAAATAAGATCTCATTCACATGTTGGGTCTCACATGGGGCACCAGAAATAAGACCTCATTCACATGTTGGGTCTCACAGGGGGCACCAGAAAAATGACCTCATTCACATGTTGGGTCTCACATGGGGCACCAGAAAAGACTAGCAATCGGCATTCAAATTCATCCCAAAAAAGTTCAGCAGGAAGGAGGTCGGGGCTCTGGAATTCTGTGGATTTGTGCTTCGCAGCGCCTGTTTTGAAAAAACTCCAGATAACAGCCAACATGTGTCGGGGGATGGGCCTCCCTTCCTCGGGGGTTGGCGGAGTTTGTTCAGTCGATGGGTGGGGCCGTAGTAATGTCAGCATAACCTGTCAGCAGCCTTCCCTGTGGTCGGGTTAGACTGACACTCGGCTCCACTATAAACTATTAATTGTTCTATGAGCCCTGAAGAAGGCGGGCCCATCCCCCCGAAACGTGTTGGCTGCAATCTGCCATTCTTGTTCAATGCACATTACAAACAAACTTCCAATGGAGATGTCCGATTCTACTACTGGGCGTTCCCGACCTCCGACCCGGGATTAGATCTTCTGATGAGCGATTCCTTCATTGTGATTAGAGAAACCCAACCCCCCCTAGAGAGGGCACATCCCCCTGACCTCTCCCAGCCCCCCCCAGAGAGGGCACATCCCCCTGACCTCTCCCAGCCCCCCCAGAGAGGGCACATCCCCCTGACCTCTCCCAGCCCCCCCCAGAGAGGGCACATCCCCCTGACCTCTCCCAGCCCCCCCTAGAGAGGGCACACCCCCTGACCTCTCCCAGCCCCCCCCAGAGAGGGCACATCCCCCTGACCTCTCCCAGCCCCCCCCCAAGAGAGGGCACATCCCCCTGACCTCTCCCAGCCCCCCCCAGAGAGGGCACATCCCCCTGACCTCTCCCAGCCCCCCCAGAGAGGGCACATCCCCCTGACCTCTCCCAGGCCACCCCCCCTAGAGAGGGCACATCCCCCTGAACTCTCCCAGCCCCCCCCAGAGAGGGCACATCCCCCTGACCTCTCCCAGGCCCCCCCCCAGAGAAGGCTCCTTCCCCTGACCTCTCCCAGCCCACCCCCCTAGAGAGGGCACATCCCCCTGAACTCTCCCAGCCCCCCCCCAGAGAGGGCACATCCCCCTGACCTCTCCCAGCCCCCCCCCAGAGAAGGCTCCTTCCCCTGACCTCTCCCAGCCCACCCCCCTAGAGAGGGCTCATCCCCCTGACCTCTCCCAGCCCTCCCCCCATAGAGAGGGCTCATCCCCCTGACCTCTCCTAGCCCCCCCCCCCCAGAGAGGGCTCATCTCCCTGACCTCTCCCAGCCCCCCCAAGAGAGGGCTCACCCCCCTGACCTCTCCCAGCCCCCCCAAGAGAGGGCTCATCCCCCTGACCTCTCCCAGCCCCCCCAAGAGAGGGCTCATCCCCCTGACCTCTCCTAGCCCCCCCCAGAGAGGGCTCACCCCCCTGACCTCTCCCAGCCCCCCCAAGAGAGGGCTCATCCCCCTGACCTCTCCTAGCCCCTCCCCAGAGAGGGCTCACCCCCCTGACCTCTCCCAGCCCCCCCCCCCCGGAGAGGGCTCACCCCCCTGACCTCTCCCAGCCTACCCCCCTAGAGAGGGCTCATCCCCCTGACCTCTCCCAGCCCCCCCCCAGAGAGGGCTCATCCCCCTGACCTCTCCCAGCCCCCCCCCCAGAGAGGGTTCATCCCCCTGACCTCTCCCAGCCCCCCCCCCAGAGAGGGTTCATCCCCCTGACCTATCCTAGCCCCCCCCCCAGAGAGGGCTCATACCCCTGACCTCTCCCAGCCCCCCAGAGGGCTCACCCCCGACCTCTCTTAGCCCCCCCCCCCCCCCGAGGGCTGATTTCGGCTTTCAGCTAGTCTAATTGAAGAGGAGATTTCATGTGAAGAAAAGCGAGGGATGTTTATTTATTTTTATTTATTTCAGGTACTTATATAGCGCTGTCAATTTACGCAGCACTTTACATATACATTGTACATTCACATCAGTCCCCGCCCTCAAGGAGCTTCCAATCTAATGTCCCAACTCACATTCATACATACCGGGGACAATTTAGACAGAAGCCAATTAACCTCCCATGTTTTTGTTGACTTTCTTGGTGTTGTCCTTTAGAATTGATGAGCGATGAGAATTCCTCTCCCGCCTCTTCCCTGGGATCCCCTGCCAACAATCCAACGCTGTGCGCGTTCCGAGCCTTAAAGGGGCCACATCCTCCTCTCCGCAGAGCCCTTATCCCTCCACAGACGCTGCAGGGGGCGCTCCTCCCCAGTAACCACAGTACAGCAAGGGGACATCACAGCCATAGAGAGCCATACAGGTCACCTGACACCCTCAGAAACTATGTGCCTGCATGGAGTCACCAGAATCAGTCCCTTCACCCGGATAGAGTCACCAGAATCAGTCCCTTCACCCAGATAGAGTCACCGGAATCAGTCCCTTCACCCGGATAGAGTCACCGGAATCAGTCCCTTCACCCGGATAGAGTCACCGGAATCAGTCCCTTCACCCGGATAGAGTCACCGGAATCAGTCCCTTCACCCGGATAGAGACACCGGAATCAGTCCCTTCACCCGGATAGAGTCACCGGAATCAGTCCCTTCACCCGGATAGAGACACCGGAATCAGTCCCTTCACCCGGATAGAGTCACCGGAATCAGTCCCTTCACCCGGATAGAGTCACTGGAATCAGTCCCTTCACCCGGATAGAGACACCGGAATCAGTCCCTTCACCCGGATAGAGACACCGGAATCAGTCCCTTCACCCGGATAGAGTCACCGGAATCAGTCCCTTCACCCGGATAGAGTCACCGGAATCAGTCCCTTCACCCGGATAGAGTCACCGGAATCAGTCCCTTCACCCGGATAGAGTCACCGGAATCAGTCCCTTCACCCGGATAGAGTCACCGGAATCAGTCCCTTCACCCGGATAGAGTCACCGGAATCAGTCCCTTCACCCGGATAGAGTCACCGGAATCAGTCCCTTCACCCGGATAGAGTCACCCGAATCAGTCCCTTCACCCGGATAGAGTCACCGGAATCAGTCCCTTCACCCGGATAGAGTCACCAGAATCAGTCCCTTCACCCGGATAGAGTCACCGGAATCAGTCCCTTCACCCGGATAGAGTCACCGGAATCAGTCCCTTCACCCGGATAGAGTCACCGGAATCAGTCCCTTCACCCGGATAGAGTCACCGGAATCAGTCCCTTCACCCGGATAGAGTCACCGGAATCAGTCCCTTCACCCGGATAGAGTCACCGGAATCAGTCCCTTCACCCGGATAGAGTCACCGGAATCAGTCCCTTCACCCGGATAGAGTCACCGGAATCAGTCCCTTCACCCGGATAGAGTCACCGGAATCAGTCCCTTCACCCGGATAGAGTCACCGGAATCAGTCCCTTCACCCGGATAGAGTCACCGGAATCAGTCCCTTCACCCGGATAGAGTCACCGGAATCAGTCCCTTCACCCGGATAGAGTCACCGGAATCAGTCCCTTCACCCGGATAGAGTCACCGGAATCAGTCCCTTCACCCGGATAGAGTCACCGGAATCAGTCCCTTCACCCGGATAGAGTCACCCGAATCAGTCCCTTCACCCGAATGGAGTCACCAGAATCAGTCCCTTCACCCGGATAGAGTCACCCGAATCAGTCCCTTCACCCGGATAGAGTCACCCGAATCAGTCCCTTCACCCGGATAGAGTCACCGCAATCAGTCCCTTCACCTGAACGGTGTCACCGGAATCAGTCCCTTCACCCGGATAGAGTCACCCGAATCAGTCCCTTCACCTGAACGGTGTCACCGGAATCAGTCCCTTCACCCGGATGGAGTCACCCGAATCAGTCCCTTCACCCAGATGGTGTCACCGGAATCAGTCCCTTCACCCAGATGGTGTCACCGGAATCAGTCCCTTCACCCAGATGGTGTCACCGGAATCAGTCCCTTCACCCAGATGGTGTCACCGGAATCAGTCCCTTCACCCAGATGGTGTCACCGGAATCAGTCCCTTCACCCGGATAGAGTCACCGGAATCAGTCCCTTCACCCGGATGGTGTCACCGGAATCAGTCCCTTCACCCGGATGGTGTCACCAGAATCAGTCCCTTCACCCGGATAGAGTCACCGGAATCAGTCCCTTCACCCGAATGGAGTCACCGGAATCAGTCCCTTCACCCGGATGGTGTCACCGGAATCAGTCCCTTCACCCGGATGGTGTCACTGGAATCAGTCCCTTCACCCAGATGGTGTCACCGGAATCAGTCCCTTCACCCGAATGGTGTCACTGGAATCAGTCCCTTCACCCGGATAGAGTCACCGGAATCAGTCCCTTCACCCGGATGGTGTCACTGGAATCAGTCCCTTCACCTGAACGGTGTCACTGGAATCAGTCCCTTCACCCAGATGGTGTCACCGGAATCAGTCCCTTCACCCGGATGGTGTCACTGGAATCAGTCCCTTCACCTGAACGGTGTCACTGGAATCAGTCCCTTCACCCAGATGGTGTCACCGGAATCAGTCCCTTCACCCGGATAGAGTCACCGGAATCAGTCCCTTCACCCGGATGGTGTCACTGGAATCAGTCCCTTCACCTGAACGGTGTCACTGGAATCAGTCCCTTCACCCGGATGGTGTCACTGGAATCAGTCCCTTCACCCGGATGATGTCACCGGAATCAGTCCCTTCACCTGAACGGTGTCACTGGAATCAGTCCCTTCACCCGGATGGTGTCACTGGAATCAGTCCCTTCACCCGGATGATGTCACCGGAATCAGTCCCTTCACCCGAATGGTGTCACTGGAATCAGTCCCTTCACCCGGATAGAGTCACCGGAATCAGTCCCTTCACCCGGATGGTGTCACTGGAATCAGTCCCTTCACCTGAACGGTGTCACTGGAATCAGTCCCTTCACCCAGATGGTGTCACCGGAATCAGTCCCTTCACCCGGATGGTGTCACTGGAATCAGTCCCTTCACCCGGATAGAGTCACCGGAATCAGTCCCTTCACCCGGATGGTGTCACTGGAATCAGTCCCTTCACCTGAACGGTGTCACTGGAATCAGTCCCTTCACCCGGATGGTGTCACTGGAATCAGTCCCTTCACCCGGATGGTGTCACTGGAATCAGTCCCTTCACCTGAACGGTGTCACTGGAATCAGTCCCTTCACCCGGATGGTGTCACTGGAATCAGTCCCTTCACCCGGATGGTGTTACTGGAATCAGTCCCTTCACCCGGATAGAGTCACCGGAATCAGTCCCTTTACCCAGATGGTGTCACCGGAATCAGTCCCTTCACCCGGATGGTGTCACTGGAATCAGTCCCTTCACCCGGATGATGTCACTGGAATCAGTCCTCTTCCGGCCATGACAACCATGGTGTTGGCTGTCCCAGTGACATCATTGCCTAGAATCACCTATGACAGTGATGGTGAACCTTGGCACTCCAGATGTTTTTGAACTACATTTCCCATGATGCTCTTGCACTCTGCAGTGTAGTGGAGCATCATGGGAAATGTAGTTCCAAAACATCTGGAGTGCCAAGGTTCTCCATCACTGACCTATGACATCATCAGCCATGGTTGTGTGATTCAGTCTTTATAAGAATCCACAAAAACCTTCTTAACGAGCGTCACTGAGACTCATCAAAGCCTCCGCCATGTTTTATAGATCCGGAGGGATGACATTAATGTCAGTCATCGGATATTTCACCCTCTGAGATCCCCCATTTCTAGGCTGGGATGGGGGGCTTCCTAGAAGGTGAGCCATAGGGAGGGTTCTGCCCCAGGAAGGGGAGACTTATGGGGGGGAGGGGGTCTCTTGAGCCAGGCAGGGGAGTCTGGGGGGTACTCTGGCCCAGGAAGATGGAATGTGGAGGGTCTAAGGCCCAGGAATGTAGAACGTGGAGGTCCCCAGCCTAGTAGGTGAGATGGAGGGTCTCTGACCCAGGTGGGTGAAACAATCGGGGGGCCCAGCCCAAGAAAGGGGTGATGTGAGGTGTCATCGGTGACAGAAGGTCAAAAATTGAGGGTCTCGGTGCAAGGTAGGAGAGATGTGAGAAGTCTCCAACCAAGGAAGAGAAGACATAAGGACATCCAAAGAAGGGGAGCTGTGGGGGGTCTCCAGTCAAGGAACAGGTAAATGTGAGGGGTCTCCAGCGAAAGAAGGGGAGAAGGAAGAGGGAGACATGAGGGGTCTCTAGCCAGGGAATGGGAGACATGAGGGGTCTGAATGCAGAATATAGATGAAGGACCTGAAGCTCACTGATGGATCTGGACTCTGGAGAGAATTTTGTGAACCGTCACATCGTGTCTCCCTGCCCATCCCCCATAATAATGTAAAGAGTGCGCTTTACATACATTTCAATACTCACAGCTTTATACAAATAACAGGAAGTTGCCTCAACCACAGACATGCCGAGCATCCCATAATACCCCCTGAGATCCCCAACACAAGAAGCCTAGAACACCCCAATAAACATCAATGCACCCAAAAGCCTACAGACCTCGGAACTCAGCACAGGGATGGTGGGAACCCCTCATAATGGGCACAGCGGGTGTACAGACCCGGGAACTCAGCACAGGGATGGTGAGAACCCCTCATAATGGGCACAGAGGGTGTACAGACCTGGGAACTCAGCACAGGGATGGTGAGAACCCCTCATAATGGGCACAGAGGGTGTACAGACCCGGGAACTCAGCACAGGGATGGTGAGAACCCCTCATAATGGGCACAGCGGGTGTACAGACCCGAGAACTCAGCACAGGGATGGTGGGAACCCCTCATAATGGGCACAGCGGGTGTACAGACCCGGGAACTCAGCACAGGGATGGTGGGAACCCCTCATAATGGGCACAGCGGGTGTACAGACCCGGGAACTCATCACAGGGATGGTGAGAACCCCTCATAATGGGCACAGCGGGTATACAGACCCAGGAACTCAGCACAGGGATGGTGAGAACCCCTCATAATGGGCACAGCGGGTATACAGACCCAGGAACTCAGCACAGGGATGGTGGGAACCCCTCATAATGGGCACAGCGGGTGTACAGACCCGGGAACTCAGCACAGGGATGGTGGGAACCCCTCATAATGGGCACAGCGGGTGTACAGACCCGAGAACTCAGCACAGGGATGGTGAGAACCCCTCATAATGGGCACAGCGGGTGTACAGACCCGGGAACTCAGCACAGGGATGGTGGGAACCCCTCATAATGGGCACAGCGGGTGTACAGACCCGGGAACTCATCACAGGGATGGTGAGAACCCCTCATAATGGGCACAGCGGGTATACAGACCCAGGAACTCAGCACAGGGATGGTGAGAACCCCTCATAATGGGCACAGCGGGTATACAGACCCAGGAACTCAGCACAGGGATGGTGGGAACCCCTCATAATGGGCACAGCGGGTGTACAGACCCGGGAACTCAGCACAGGGATGGTGGGAACCCCTCATAATGGGCACAGCGGGTGTACAGACCCGGGAACTCAGCACAGGGATGGGGGGAACCCCTCATAATGGGCACAGCGGGTGTACAGACCTGGGAACTCAGCACAGGGATGGTGGGAACCCCTCATAATGGGCACAGCGGGTGTACAGACCCGGGAACTCAGCACAGGGATGGGGGGAACCCCTCATAATGGGCACAGCGGGTGTACAGACCCGGGAACTCAGCACAGGGATGGTGGGAACCCCTCATAATGGGCACAGCGGGTGTACAGACCCAGGAACTCAGCACAGGGATGGGGGGAACCCCTCCTAATGGGCACAGCGGGTGTACAGACCCGGGAACTCAGCACAGGGATGGGGGGAACCCCTCATAATGGGCACAGCGGGTGTACAGACCCGAGAACTCAGCACAGGGATGGTGAGAACCCCTCATAATGGGCACAGCGGGTGTACAGACCCGGGAACTCAGCACAGGGATGGTGGGAACCCCTCATAATGGGCACAGCGGGTGTACAGACCCGGGAACTCAGCACAGGGATGGTGGGAACCCCTCATAATGGGCACAGCGGGTGTACAGACCCGGGAACTCAGCACAGGGATGGTAGGCACCCCTCATAATGGGCACAGCGGGTGTACAGACCTGGGAACTCAGCACAGGGATGGTGGGAACCCCTCATAATGGGCACAGCGGGTGTACAGACCCGGGAACTCAGCACAGGGATGGTGGGAACCCCTCATAATGGGCACAGCGGGTGTACAGACCCAGGAACTCAGCACAGGGATGGTGAGAACCCCTCATAATGGGCACAGCGGGTGTACAGACCCGGGAACTCAGCACAGGGATGGTGAGAACCCCTCATAAAGCTGCAGTCGGACATGTACATGGAGATATGTTCAGTTGCTTTGCTCTCCATAGACAGAACAGTTGGGGACATTTTCTATATACGTCTCACATCAGTGACAACATATAATAGAATATTCTGTGTACATATAGAGGGTCATTGTGCTCCGAACTCCCCGACTGCGAGACGTTTCCTGTCTGAGATGTTTTCATTTCTCATATTTATTATACAAAAGAGAATCCGAGACTGGAGGAGTGTGACGGGGGGGTGGGGGTGGGGGGGACATTAGAGTGTAAGCTCCTCTGTATAGAGACTGATGTGACTGTGGGGGGAGGGGACATTAGAGTGTAAGCTCCTCTGGTACAGAGACTGATGTGACTGGCTCAGTGATCTCTGTACAGCACTGCGGTATATGTCGGAGATATATAAGTGTATAATAGTGTGTGATCGTGGGGGCACAGTAGAGTGTAAGCTCCTCTGGTACAGAGACTCTCTGGGTGAGCGGTGGGATTGGGGGGGTCAGTATATGAAGGGGGGGGGGGGGTGTTGTGTTTGGATTTGTTCTTCTTCTTGTGGTTGGACTTTGTATCTTTTCTCCAGCTAACAATGTAACTGTAGAAGTGTCTCCAGAGGCTGCAATCCTCTAGGATTGGATACTTTGTAATTATGGAAATAATTCTTTAATTATTCTCTTCTTCTACTGAAGAAATGAGACCTCAGGAGAAGGAGGAATAGGAAGAGTCAATGGAGGAAACATTTACAGCGTTACAGTGGTGAGCCCGGTTGAAGCACAAAGTACTCACCGCGGTGGAGCCAGAAGAACTGGCGTAATAGACGGTGATGACCATGCTGGAGGTCTTGGGATGGATGGTGGTCTTCAGGTGGATAGATGGATGGTGGTCTTCAGGTGGACGGATGGTGGTCTTCAGGTGGACGGATGGTGGTCTTCAGGTGGACGGATGGTGGTCCTCAGGTGGACGGATGGTGGTCTTCAGGTGGATGGATGGTGGTCTTCAGGTGGATGGTGGTTTTGGGATGGATGGACGGATGAGGATGCTGGGCTCTCCCCAGCGGCTGTGCGATGATGATGAGGAGGAGGAGGATGACGATGATGATGACTTCTCTCTCCCTCTGCTCTCTCTCTCTCTTTCTCTCTGACTCTCTTGCCTTTTTTCGCTCTGCAGGCAGGGAGGAGGTTCTCTTTTTTTCTTCAATGAACTTTATTTCTCCCAGGAAAGGCGCAGCAGCTGCACACAGCCAGTCCTCTGATCTGTGGGAGATTTCCAGACAGGAATTTTCCTGCTTTACATTTATTGCTTTCAGCTGCTGGAGGAGAGGAGAGGAGGAGGAGGCACCAGACGCCTCGCCCCTCTCCCAGGACGTATAAAACAATAAATGTGACCTTCTCTGCAGGTGAATCTTTCAGGATTTATAGGACGGCGGCTGATTCTCCACCAGTGAATGTTTGGTGAAAGTGACTTTTGCTGATTTATAAAGTCGTTCCTTAGTTTTTAGGGACATGATGTTATATCCATTACCGTTAGTCCTCCAGTGACTGGAGAAAAGGCCAATGAGAGATCCAGACCCAATAGGCCTTCAAAGTCTTAATATCAGCGCTTGACCACAATAAGCCGACATGTTGTGGGGGTAAAATGTCTCCACACTTCATCAGGGCACGAAGTCTTATGTCATCAGGAGGATTCAACATGGTGCCATCCCCACCTCCCGTCCCTCGATTCATCTTATCAGTCACTGACGGTGGTGATGGAGCCATGTTGAGTCATGTTGGAGCCATGTTGAGTCCTCTTCAGGAGAACTCAACATGGTGCCATCCCCACCTCCCGTCTCTCGATTCATCTTATCAAACACTGATGGTGGTGATGGAGCCATGTTGAGTCATGTTGGAGCCATGTTGAGTCCTCTTCAGGAGGACTCAACATGGTGCCATCCCCATCTCCCGTCCCTCGATTCATCTAATCAATCACTGATGGTGGTGATGGAGGACTCAACATGGTAGCATCCCCACCTCCCGTACCTCGATTCATCTCATCAATCACTGATGGTGGTGATGGAGCCATGTTGAATCAGTGATTGATAAGATGAATCAAGGACGGGAGGTGGGGATGGCACCATGTTGAGTCCTCCTGAAGAGGACTCAACATGGCTCCAACATGACTCAATATGGCTCCATCACCACCATCAATGATTGATAAGATGAATCGAGGGACGGGAGGTGAGGATGGCGCCATGTTGAGTCCTCTTGAAGAGGATTCAACATGGCTCCAACATGACTCAACATGGCTCAATCACCACCATCAATGAGTGATAAGATGAATCGAGGGCCGGGAGGTGGGGACGGCGCCATGTTGAGTCCTTATGCTGACATAAGATTTCAAGACGTTATTTCGTATTTAGGGACATGGCAATATGTGAATGACTTTTACCCCTCCAGACTGTTTCCACCTCACCTATGATTTATAAAACAATAAATGTGACCTTCACTGCAGGTGAATCTTCCAGGTCCATGTGTTTTATAGGACAGCAGCTGATTCTCTACCAGTGAATGTTTGGTGAAAGTGACATTTGCTGATTTTGTTTTTAGGGACATGACAATGTGCATGACTGTTACTCCTCCATTTTCAGGAGAAAAGGCCATTAAAAGATCCAGACCCAATAGGCCTTAAAGGCCTTTTAATACCAGAGCTTGGCCACAATAAGCCAGCACGTTTAGGGGTACAAATGTCTCCCCACTTCATCAGGACCTGAAGTCTTATGTGCCATCAGGAAGATTCAACATGGGGCAATCCCCACCATCAATGATTGAGAAGATGAGGAAAGGGAGGTGGGGATGGCGCCATGTTGAGTCCTCCTAATGACACATAAGAATTTGAGACGTTCCTTTGTTTTTTGAGACACGACAATATGTGCATGACTGTTACTCCTCCAGTTACTGGATCAAAGGCCAATAAAAGATCCAGACCTCAATAGGCCTTTTAATATCAGCGCTTGGCCATATTAAGCCGATACGCGTTTTTGGGTACATTTGTCTCCCCACTTCATCGGGGCTAAAAATCTTGCATGTCATGTGTCATCATGGCGTCATCCCAACACCTCCCTTTCCTCGATTCATCTTCTCAATCATTGATGGTGGGGTTGGTGCCATGTTGTTCAATTGCTTCAATGAAGCTGCTCCCAATACAAACAGTTTGTCCCCAACTAGGGGACCCAAAGATTGGAATCCACCCGAAAAACAGTACAACGGGAGCTCCAGGCCTGCTAGGAGTCTAAAGTCTTGTAATATAACAGTCTGTTCACGATAAGCCGACACGCATTTTGTAGTACATGTGTCTCCCCCCTTCGTCAGGATTAAAAATCTTATGTGTCACCAGGAGGACTTAACATGGCGCCATCCCCACCTCCTATTCCTCCATTCATCCTCTTAATTATTGATGGTGGGGATTGTTTTGGGGGTAGAAATGTTTCCTCCATTTGTCACGGCTCAAAATCTTATGTGTCATCAGGAGTACTCAACATGGCGCCATTACTACCTCTCGTTCCTCAATTCATTTTCTCTCAATCATTGACGGTGGTGACGGCGCCATTACCACCTCCCGTTCCTTGATTTATCTTCTCAATCATTAATGGTGGTGATGGTGCCATGTTGAGTCCTACTGATGACCTCCCGATCAGGATTCAACATGGTGCTATCACCACCTCCTGTTCCTCGATTCATCTTCCCAATCATTGATGGTGGTGATGGCACCATGTTGAGTCCTCCTGATGACTGCCTGATCAGGATTCAACATGGCACCATCACCAACTAACGTCCCTTGATTCATCTTCTCGATCATTGATGGTGGTGTTGGTGCCATTACCACCTCCAGTTCCTAAATTCATCTTCTCAATCATTGATGGTGGTGATGGCACCATGTTGAGTCCTCCTGATGACCTCCTGCTCAGAATTTAAAATGGCGCCATCACCACTTCCCATCCTTTGATTCATCTTCTCAATCATTGATAGGGGTGATGGCGCCATGTTGAGTCCTCATGATCACCTCCTAAACAGGATTCAACATGGCGCCATCACCACCTCCTGTCCCTTGATTCATCTTCTTAGTCATTGATGGTGGGGATGGCGCCATGTTGAGTCTCCCTGATGACCTCCTGATCAGGATTTAACATGGCGCCATCACCAGCTCCCGTCCCTTGATTCATCTTCTCAATCATTGATGGTGGTGATGGCGCCACGTCGAGTCCTCCTGATGACCTCCTAAACAGGATTCAACATGGCGCCATCACCACCTCCTGTCCCTTGATTCATCTTCTTAGTCATTGATGGTGGAGATGGCGCCATGTTGAGTCTCCCTGATGACCTCCTGATCAGGATTTAACATGGCGCCATCACCACCTCCCATCCCTTGATTCATCTTCTCAATCATTGATGGTGGTGATGGCGCCACGTTGAGTCCTCCTGATGACACATAAGATTTCAAGCCCTGACGAAGTGGGGGGACATTTCTATCCTAAAACAATCCCCACTATCAATTGTTGATAAGATGAATCAAGGAACAGGAGGTGGGGATGGCACCCTGTTGAGTACTCCCGATGAAGTGAGGAGACGTTTGTACTCCAAAACGTGTTGGCTTATTGAGAAAGAAAGACCAATATTACAAGACTTTTGACTCCAAGGAGGCCTGGAGACCCCACTGAAGATTTTTCAGGTGAAGTCCATTCTTTGGGTCCCCTGGTTGGGGGTTCGGTGTCTGTACAGAGATCAGCTTTATTGGAGCCTTTGCACACTATGTGAGTTTCATTGAAAAGGGCGCGTTGGGGAAATGTGACTGAAGCAGGAAGAACCTTCACAGAGTTCAGGTAAAGAAAAACCTTTATCAGCCGGCAATGAGGATGTAAAAATCCAGAATGACCCCAAGGACGGGGGGCAGAGTCCTGTGTCCCTCCCAGTTCCTCGGCCGACCCATGGAGATAAAATCACACCACGCTCTTCTGCTCTTTCCTGGAGATCCGCTTCTTCCAATACAATGTCTGTAGAATGTGGACGGTTCCCGGGGTACAGACAACGAGGTCTAAAAAAAGGCAAATAATAAGACCCCCCCACATGGACATTGCAAAGATCAAACAGCCTGCAGCCAATCAGATTCAACTATTTGTAACCCAGAAAATCTGAGTTTTTAAATCCCCTTCAGTGTTGCACAGATGTACCGGCTCCTCCCCGGGACTGAAATGCCTTCCTCTGATTTCAATGCACACTGTGAGCTTCTCACCATGTGCATTAGAAGCTGCAGCATGTCACATAGAGCCCCGCCCCATTTCCTGGCTGGAGGACGTCCAGCATTATCTAGCTCTTTCCTCCCCAGCCTGACTGTCCCTGGCCCCGCCCCTTTCTATTATTGGAATTTAGTTCTGTCAATCATGAAGGTTCAGCATCACTTGTGGGCGTTATCTAGAGTGGCCTGCAGAAGGAGAACCAATGTGGTTCTGGGTCTTAGCACCACCCCCATCCTCAGGGCGTAGGTCATGTGACCGGAGTCAGTGGGGTTTATATTTATAAACCTTGGCGAGTTCTGGGCACTGCGTTATTATTACTAATCACCCTGCACTCTATGACCTCCAGGGGGCGCCCTTCCTCCTTCTCACATCTATCCATTTCACAAGATTCAGAGAAGCTCCGCCTACTATTATTACAAAGCTGTCCTGGAGCTCCAATCAGTGACTGTGCCTAGGCTCAGATGATGTCATCAGTCTGCTGCAGGCAGGAATAAGCATGTCCTCAGTCTCCCCTCCCCCAGTGATCAGACTGTACATTGTAACTTTGTAGAAGGAGGAGGAGTCATTTCCTCAGTCTCCTCCCCCAGTGATCAGACTGTACATTGTAACTTTGTAGAAGGAGGAGGAGTCATTTCCTCAGTCTCCCCTCCCCCAGTGATCAGACTCTATATTGTAACTTTGTAGAAGGAGGAGGAGTCATTTCCTCAGTCTCAGAACTCGGAGACTCTCAGAGACACTCCCAGCTGGGTGGGGATCGCGTAACGTGCGTCGGAGAACCCAAAAGTGTCAACAGTTCTCAAGTGTCTCCGAGCGTCACAAGCGCCCCCTCACCTCTGGCCACATACAGTACTGCATACACCAGCGCCCCCCGCAACTCTGGCCACATACAGTACTGCACACACCAGCGCCCCCCGCAACTCTGGCCACATACAGTACTGCATACACCAGCGCCCCCCGCAACTCTGGCCACATACAGTACTGCATACACCAGCGCCCCCCGCAACTCTGGCCACATACAGTACTGCATACACCAGCGCCCCCTCACCTCTGGTCACATACAGTACTGCATACACCAGCGCCCCCCGCAACTCTGGCCACATACAGTACTGCACACACCAGCGCCCCCCGCAACTCTGGCCACATACAGTACTGCATACACCAGCGCCCCCCGCAACTCTGGCCACATACAGTACTGCATACACCAGCGCCCCCCGCAACTCTGGCCACATACAGTACTGCATACACCAGCGCCCCCTCACCTCTGGTCACATACAGTACTGCATACACCAGCGCCCCCCGCAACTCTGGCCACATACAGTACTGCATACACCAGCACCTCCTCATCTCTGGCCACATACAGTACTGCATACACCAGCGCCCCCCGCAACTCTGGCCACATACAGTACTGCATACACCAGCGCCCCCTCACCTCTGGTCACATACAGTACTGCACACACCAGCACCCCCCCCGCACCTCTGGCCACATACAGTACTGCATACACCAGCGCCCCCTCACCTCTGGTCACATACAGTACTGCACACACCAGCGCCCCCCGCAACTCTGGCCACATACAGTACTGCATACACCAGCGCCCCCCGCAACTCTGGCCACATACAGTACTGCATACACCAGCGCCCCCCGCACCTCTGGCCACATACAGTACTGCATACACCTGCACCTCCCCCCGCACCTCTGGCCACATACAGTACTGCATATACCAGCGCCCCCGCACCTCTGACCACATACAGTACTGCATACACCTGCACCTCCCCCCGCACCTCTGGCCACATACAGTACTGCATATACCAGCGCCCCCGCACCTCTGGCCACATACAGTACTGCATATACCAGCGCCCCCCGCACCTCTGGTCACATACAGTACTGCATACACCAGCGCCCCCCGCACCTCTGGCCACATACAGTACTGCATACGCCAGCGCCCCCCGCAACTCTGGTCACATACAGTACTGCATACACCAGCGCCCCCCGCAACTCTGGCCACATACAATACTGCATATACCATCGCCCCCCGCACCTCTGGTCACATACAGTACTGCATACACCAGCGCCCCCCGCACCTCTGGCCACATACAGTACTGCATACACCAGCGCCCCCCGCAACTCTGGTCAAATACAGTACTGCATACACCAGCGCCCCCCGCAACTCTGGCCACATACAGTACTGCATACACCAGCGCCCCCCGCAACTCTGGCCACATACAGTACTGCATACACCAGCGCCCCCCGCAACTCTGGCCACATACAGTACTGCATACACCAGCGCCCCCTCACCTCTGGTCACATACAGTACTGCACACACCAGCACCCCCCCGCACCTCTGGCCACATACAGTACTGCATACACCAGCGCCCCCTCACCTCTGGTCACATACAGTACTGCACACACCAGCGCCCCCCGCAACTCTGGCCACATACAGTACTGCATACACCAGCGCCCCCCGCAACTCTGGCCACATACAGTACTGCATACACCAGCGCCCCCCGCACCTCTGGCCACATACAGTACTGCATACACCAGCGCCCCCGCACCTCTGACCACATACAGTACTGCATACACCTGCACCTCCCCCCGCACCTCTGGCCACATACAGTACTGCATATACCAGCGCCCCCGCACCTCTGGCCACATACAGTACTGCATATACCAGCGCCCCCCGCACCTCTGGTCACATACAGTACTGCATACACCAGCGCCCCCCGCACCTCTGGCCACATACAGTACTGCATACACCAGCGCCCCCCGCAACTCTGGTCACATATAGTACTGCATACACCAGCGCCCCCCGCAACTCTGGTCACATACAGTACTGCATACACCAGCGCCCCCCGCAACTCTGGTCACATACAGTACTGCATACACCAGCGCCCCCCGCAACTCTGGCCACATACAGTACTGCATATACCAGCGCCCCCGCACCTCTGGTCACATACAGTACTGCATACACCAGCGCCCCCCGCACCTCTGGCCACATACAGTACTGCATACACCAGCGCCCCCCGCACCTCTGGCCACATACAGTACTGCACACACCAGCGCCCCCCGCACCTCTGGTCACATACAGTACTGCACACACCAGCGCCCCCCGCAACTCTGGCCACATACAGTACTGCATACACCAGCGCCCCCCGCACCTCTGGCCACATACAGTACTGCATACACCAGCGCCCCCGCACCTCTGACCACATACAGTACTGCATACACCTGCACCTCCCCCCGCACCTCTGGCCACATACAGTACTGCATATACCAGCGCCCCCGCACCTCTGGCCACATACAGTACTGCATATACCAGCGCCCCCCGCACCTCTGGTCACATACAGTACTGCATACACCAGCGCCCCCCGCACCTCTGGCCACATACAGTACTGCATACACCAGCGCCCCCCGCAACTCTGGTCACATATAGTACTGCATACACCAGCGCCCCCCGCAACTCTGGTCACATACAGTACTGCATACACCAGCGCCCCCCGCAACTCTGGTCACATACAGTACTGCATACACCAGCGCCCCCCGCAACTCTGGCCACATACAGTACTGCATATACCAGCGCCCCCGCACCTCTGGTCACATACAGTACTGCATACACCAGCGCCCCCCGCACCTCTGGCCACATACAGTACTGCATACACCAGCGCCCCCCGCACCTCTGGCCACATACAGTACTGCACACACCAGCGCCCCCCGCACCTCTGGTCACATACAGTACTGCACACACCAGCGCCCCCCGCACCTCTGGTCACATACAGTACTGCATACACCAGCGCCCCCACACCTCTGGCCACATACAGTACTGCATACACCAGCGCCCCCCGCAACTCTGGTCACATATAGTACTGCATACACCAGCGCCCCCACACCTCTGGCCACATACAGTACTGCATACACCAGCACCCCCCCGCACCTCTGGCCACATACAGTACTGCATACACCAGCGCCCCCGCACCTCTGGCCACATACAGTACTGCATACACCAGCACCTCCCCCCACACCTCTGGCCACATACAGTACTGCATATACCAGCACCCCCGCACCTCTAGCCACATACAGTACTGCATACACCAGCGCCCCCCGCACCTCTGGTCACATACAGTACTGCATACACCAGCGCCCCCCGTACCTCTGGCCACATACAGTACTGCATACACCAGCGCCCCCCGCAACTCTGGCCACATACAGTACTGCATACACCAGCGCCCCCCGCAACTCTGGCCACATACAGTACTGCATACACCAGCGCCCCCCGCAACTCTGGCCACATACAGTACTGCATACACCAGCGCCCCCCGCAACTCTGGCCACATACAGTACTGCATACACCAGCACCTCCCCCCGCACCTCTGGCCACATACAGTACTGCATACACCAGCGCCCCCGCACCTCTGGTCACATACAGTACTGCATACACCAGCGCCCCCGCACCTCTGGTCACATACAGTACTGCATACACCAGCGCCCCCCGCACCTCTGGTCACATACAGTACTGCATACACCAGCGCCCCCCGCACCTCTGGTCACATACAGTACTGCATACACCAGCACCCCCCGCAACTCTGGCCACATACAGTACTGCATACACCAGCGCCCCCCGCAACTCTGGCCACATACAGTACTGCATACACCAGCGCCCCCCGCACCTCTGGCCACATACAGTACTGCATACACCAGCGCCCCCCGCATCTCTGGTCACATACAGTACTGCATACACCAGCGCCCCCCGCACCTCTGGTCACATACAGTACTGCATACACCAGCGCCCCCGCACCTCTGGTCACATACAGTACTGCATACACCAGCGCCCCCCACACCTCTGGTCACATACAGTACTGCATACACCAGCGCCCCCCGCACCTCTGGCCACATACAGTACTGCATACACCAGCGCCCCCCGCACCTCTGGCCACATACAGTACTGCATACACCAGCGCCCCCCGCACCTCTGGTCACATACAGTACTGCATACACCAGCGCCCCCCGCAACTCTGGTCACATACAGTACTGCATACACCAGCGCCCCCCGCAACTCTGGTCACATACAGTACTGCATACACCAGCGCCCCCCGCAACTCTGGTCACATACAGTACTGCATACACCAGCGCCCCCGCACCTCTGGCCACATACAGTACTGAATACACCAGCACCCCCCCGCACCTCTGGCCACATACAGTACTGCACACACCAGCGCCCCCCGTACCTCTGGCCACATACAGTACTGCACACAGCAGCGCCCCCCACACTTCTGGCCACATACAGTACTGCATACACCAGCACCCCCCCACACCTCTGGTCACATACAGTACTGCATACACCAGCACCCCCCCGCACCTCTGGTCACATACAGTACTGCACACACCAGTACCCCCGCACCTCTGGCCACATACAGTACTGCATACACCAGCGCCCCCGCACCTCTGGTCACATACAGTACTGCATACACCAGCGCCCCCGCACCTCTGGCCACATACAGTACTGCATACACCAGCGCCCCCACACCTCTGGCCACATACAGTACTGCATACACCAGCACCCCCCCACACCTCTGGTCACATACAGTACTGCATACACCAGCGCCCCCACACCTCTGGCCACATACAGTACTGCATACACCAGCACCCCCCCCACACCTCTGGTCACATACAGTACTGCATACACCAGCGACCCCGCACCTCTGGCCACATACAGTACTGCATACACCAGCGCCCCCCGTACCTCTGGCCACATACAGTACTGCACACACCAGCACCCCCACACCTCTGGCCACATACAGTACTGCATACACCAGCGCCCCCGCACCTCTGGTCACATACATTACTGCATACACCAGCACCCCCCCGCACCTCTGGCCACATACAGTACTGCATACACCAGCACCCCCGCACCTCTGGCCACATACAGTACTGCATACACCAGCACCCCCACACCTCTGGCCACATACAGTACTGCATACACCAGCGCCCCCGCACCTCTGGTCACATACATTACTGCATACACCAGCACCCCCCCGCACCTCTGGTCACATACAGTACTGCATACACCAGCACCCCCGCACCTCTGGCCACATACAGTACTGCATACACCAGCGCCCCCCCCACACCTCTGGCCACATACAGTACTGCATACACCAGCGCCCCCCCCACACCTCTGGCCACATACAGTACTGGATACACCGGCAGTGGTTTTGGAACGAATCATCTGAGTTTCCATCATTTCTTTTGGGGAAACTCGCTTTGATGTACGAGTGCTTTGGATTACAAGCATGTTTCTGGAACAAATTAAGCTTGTAATCCGAGGTATTACTGTAGTACAACAACACACATATTTAACCAGATACAAAAGAGTGCCCACTTTATTGCTGAAATACAAGTCACTAAAAATAAAAACCGGGCAACCTCTATCGTTACCAGGAAGTGACCTCAAATAATAACAAATTCAGTTCATAGATACGTAAAATGTTAAATTGTTACATTTAGTAGACATGTGCAATTCGTTTTGTTCCAAATTAGTTTTTCGACGAAATTCGAAAAATCAGTTCATTCGAAAATATGAGAATTAACAAAAACATAAGAATTTAACAAATTTTTCCGAAATTCGGAAATTAGAAAATCCGAAAACTAGAAAATCTGAAAATAAGAAAATTCAAAACATCGAAAACCCAAAAATTAGAAAATCTGAAATAATAACTAACTAATAATAACTAAATAATAAATTATTGGTATTGGAATTTCCCTTCAAATTCAGCTGTTAGTGAACAGAAGGGATACAGATTTATCCGAAGCTACGAATTATCTGAAATAACGAATGTCGCATCTAAACGAATGAAACGTAACTAATTAATAATAATAAATAATAATAATAATAAAAACTTTTTATTATTGTTTATTATTATTTATTCATTAAGTTCCATTCGTTTAGATGCGGCATTCGTTATTTCAGATAATTTGTAACTTTGGATAAATTCGTATTTATTATGTTCACTAACAACTGAATTTGAAAGGAAATTCCAATACGTATAATTTATTATTTAGTTATTATTAGTTAGTTATTATTTCGGATTCAGAATTTTCAGATTTTTGTTCTCATTTTCGGATTTTCGTTCTTATTTTCGAATTTTCGGATTTTCTTTCTTATTTTCGGATTTTCGAATTGTCTGATTTTTGAATTTCCGAATTTTCGAATTGTGGAATTTTCATATTTTCAAATTTCCGAATTGATTCGAAATGACGCATTTCGATCATAACTAATGACCCGAAAAAAAAAACAAAACAAAACAAAAAAAAACAAAAAAGGAATGAAACAAAAACGAGCACATCTTTTGTCAGTGCACATGTCTGAGAGCGCTAACACCAATGCAATCAGTTTAAGACTACCGGAAGTGCCACAATTGTCTTAATGGAGTCACAATGCATTTAATGACATAAGTGACATCTGGTGGCGAGTAACCATATAGCATTAACTTATTTTTCTCAGGTATTGAAATTGTACCAACAGGAAATGCTAGATTTCCTAAATGGAGTCACAACACTAATAATCCTCAAGTGTGACACCTAATAGCCGTAACATGGGATTTCCTGCTGCTCGGTGGTGTTTATAAAGTTTAGGCAGCTAGTTGACTAATTTGGTGTTTGTTTGTTCAACTTATCCCCTGTGGCAGCTTTTATTAGCATCTTATTCTTTTCTTTATTTTAATTTTTCTTACAGTATTTCATTGCAGTATTGTATGCTGGGGTGCATTGCCTGTTTTCTGTACGTGGGAGGTCCGTTTTCAGATTTTCTATCCATACGTGGTCGGCCACCCGAGGCTCAGACCCAGGTGTGGCTAAGCTGTATAGTATATAATGCAGTGACTCAGCACGCCCCCTTTTCCCCGAACGACGTCATCTTATGACCAAACGCGTAGGGCAGAGCAACGTGATCGGCCACCCGAGGCTCAGACCCAGGCGTGACTAAGCTGTATAGTATATAATGCAGTAACTCAGCGTGCCGCCCGTACCCTGGATAACGTCATCTTATGACGGAACGCGTAGGGATGAGCGACGTGAACGCCCACCCAAAGCTCAGACCCAGGTGTGACTAAGCTGTAGAGTATATAATTCGGTGACTCAGCGCGCCGCCCAGACCCCGGACGACGTCATCTTGTGATGAAATGCGTGGGGAAGAGCGGATGTGCTGACGTCACTACGCTTCTTGAATCCCGGAAAGGACGGGTAGCTGCGAATAACTGACCGGCTTGTTTCCAATCTTTTTATTAGCATCTTATTGTTATCTTTATTTTTATTTACAAAAAATTGTTGGGGAGTTGGGGCGGTAGGATTTTCACGGTACCGTCATAGGACATACACAAGAATTAAAAAAAAAACAAGTAATTTTATTGTATACACAAAAGAGTTTTTTTACTTAAATATTTAATCAGACAATTCAGAAAAGCCATTAAAATTCCAATTATATAGAAACATCCCTCTTAATGGTCACCCCCCCCCCAGTGATGGGAAGCTGCTTCCTATGTGTAGGCCGTCTATCTCTTTTTTTAACGTGTTTCGTGCTACAACGGCTTCTTCAGGAGAGGGACAGAGAGAGAACAATACTGAAAATGAAATATAAAAATATATAACCATAAACATATACACAGCTTCGTATCACCATAATTCTGGGACAATCGTTTTTATTGTAAATAAAAAAAAAGCATAACATCTTGACAGACATTCCCCCACGCGGGGGTACGGCATAACGAAAGGATGTGGGCTGGAAAGGTCCGATCAAAGGACTTTTTATTATAAGTATTAACTGTCTACTGGGCCACCTAGTGGGATAAACCAAAAGGTCCATAATGGTCAGCAGAGCCTACAGTGCCTGGAAAAAGTATTCATACCCCTTGACATTCCCCACATTTTGTTACAACCAAAAACGTAAATGTATTTTATTGGGATTTTATGTGATAGACCAACACAAAGTGTCACATAATTGTGAAGTGGAAGGAAAATGATAAATGATACAAATAAATATGTGAAAAGTGTGTGGGGGGGGGCATTTGTATTCATCCCCTTTACAGCGCCTTGAGGCGATTCAGTTCGCATTTGCAGCGCTTTATAAATCATTCATTCATTCATTGATACCCCTAACTAAAATCTAGAGGAACCAATTGCCTTCAGAAGTCATCTAATTAGTAAATAGAATCCACCTGTGTGTCATTTCATCTCAGTATAAATACAGCTGTTCTGTGAAGCCCTCAGAGGTTTGTTAGAGAACCTTAGTGAACAAACAGCATCATGAAGGCCAAGGAACACACCAGACAGGTCAGGGATAAAGTTGTGGAGAAGTATAAAGCAGGGTTAGGTTATAAAAACATCTCCCAAGCTTTGAACATCTCACGGAGCTCTGTTCAATCCATCATCGGAAAATGGAAAGAGTATGGCACAACTGCAAACCTACCAAGACATGGCCGTCCACCTAAACTGACCGGCCGGGCAAGGAGAGCATTCATCAGAGAAGAGCCAAGAGGTCCATGGTAACTCTGGAGGAGCTGCAGAGATCCACAGCTCAGGTGGGAGAATCTGTCCACAGGACAACTATTAGTCGTGTTCTCCACAAATCTGCCCTTTATGGAAGAGTGACAAGAAGAAAGACATTGGTGAAAGAAAGTCATAAGAAGTCCTGTTTGTAGTTTGTGAGAAGCCATGTGGAGGACACAGCAAACATGTGGACATGCCTCCCAACCATCCCTGATTCACCGGGACCATCCCGGAATTTGATGGAAATCCCGGCGACCCGGTGCATTAAAGCCATGTCCTGGAGAGGAGCCACTTCTCTCCATCAGCTTTCCTGGCAGGGAACCGGCATGGCTTTTTTTCCTGCTTCTCCCGGCTTTACACACCCCTCAACCCTGCACCCAGCAAGTAGTGCACCCCTCTACCCTGCACCCAGTACATAGAGCACCCCTCAACCCTGCACCCAGTACATAGAGCACCCCTCAACCCTGCACCCAGTACAGAGAGCACCCCTCAACCCTGCACCCAGTACATAGAGCACCCCTCAACCCTGCACCCAGTACATAGAGCACCCCTCAACCCTGCACCCAGCAAGTAGTGCACCCCTCAACCCTGCACCCAGTACATAGAGCACCCCTCAACCCTGCACCCAGTACATAGAGCACCCCTCAACCCTGCACCCAGTACATAGAGCACCCCTCAACCCTGCACCCAGTACATAGAGCACCCCTCAACCCTGCACCCAGTACATAGAGCACCCCTCAACCCTGCACCCAGTACATAGAGCACCCCTCAACCCTGCACCCAGTACATAGAGCACCCCTCAACCCTGCACCCAGTACATAGAGCACCCCTCAACCCTGCACCCAGTACATAGAGCACCCCTCAACCCTGCACCCAGTACATAGAGCACCCCTCAACCCTGCACCCAGTACATAGAGCACCCCTCAACCCTGCACCCAGTACATAGAGCACCCCTCAACTCTGCACCCAGTACATAGAGCACCCCTCAACCCTGCACCCAGTACATAGAGCACCCCTCAACCCTGCACCCAGTACATAGAGCACCCCTCAACCCTGCACCCAGTACATAGAGCACCCCTCAACCCTGCACCCAGTACATAGAGCACCCCTCAACCCTGCATCCAGTAAGTAGCACACCCCTCAACCCTGCACCCAGTAAGTAGCACACTCCTTTTCCCTGCATCCAGTAAGTAGCACACCCCTCAACCCTGCACCCAGTAAGTAGCACACTCCTTTTCCCTGCATCCAGTATGTAGCCCACCCCCCAACCCTGCACTCTGTACACAGCATACCCCTCAACCCTGCAATCAGTACATAGCGCACCCCTCAACCGTGCACCCAATGTGTAGAGCAGCCCTCAACCCTGCACTCAGTACATAGAGCACCCCTCAACCCTGCCCTCTGTACACAGCATACCCCTCTACCTTGCACTCAGTACGTAGCACACCCTTAAACTCTGCAATCAGTATGTAGTGTACTCTTCAACCCTGCACTCTGCATATTTTAAAGGTACAAGAAAGCTTTGTTTTGATTAACCACACCCCTTAAGCCACTCCCACTGGTAAGACTTTGGCCACACCCATATTTTGCTACGCGTGCCACAGATCACCCCTTGTCTTAACTGTCCCTCATTCTGAAGTTCAAAAGTTTGGAGGTATTTGTGGAAGAAGGTGATCTGGTCAGAGGAGACCAACATGGAACTTTATGGCCTAAAAGTAAAACGCTATGTGTGGGGAAAACTAACACTGATTATTATTGGAGGATTATTATTGGAGGATTATTATTGGAGGAATATTATTGGAGGATTATTATTGGAGGATTATTATTGGAGGATTATTATTGGAGGATTATGATTGGAGGGCTGTGATTGGAGGATTATTATTGGAGGATTATTAATGGAGGATTATTATTGGAGGATTATTATTGGATTATTATTATTGGAGGATTATTATTGGAGGATTATTATTGGAGGATTATTATTGGATTATTATTATTGGAGGATTATTATTGGAGGATTATTATTGGAGGATTATTATTGGATTATTATTATTGGAGGAATATTATTGGATTATTATTATTGGAGGATTATTATTGGAGGATTATTATTGGAGGATTATTATTGGATTATTATTATTGGAGGATTATTATTGGAGGATTATTATTGGAGGATTATTATTGGAGGAATATTATTGGAGGATTATTATTGGAGGATTATTATTGGATGATTATGATTGGAGGGCTGTGATTGGAGGATTATGATTGGAGGGCTGTGATTGAATGATGAAGATATCGATCGGTGAGATTTTGGGGGTAATCAGATTGTGAATCTCCGGTGACGTCGGTCTGGTTGCCATGGGAACATCATCATCAGGCTCCTCCCATCACTGAGGAGGTGTTACCCCTGACAACCAGCAGGAGATGTGATTGGTTGCTATGGTAACAGTTGATTCTCAGGAATGGGGTCATTGGTGGGATTGGGGGGTGGGTGGGGGAAGGGCTGACATCTGTTATCACAGAACGAGGAGCGGGCTCTTTAAGAAGCGCGCACTCGTTCCTTTCCGTGCGCGCACAGTCCGGCTCCTCCCACACATGCGCAGTAAGTACGGCTTTTCATGGGGTTATGATGTTCACAGCGCCCCCAGAGGCCAATTGTTCCGTCAGATTTGGCGACCCGACACATTTTGTAACGGAAGTGACGTTCTGTCGCCGCCATCTTTCTACACCCCGCACTCGTCCACAGTAAGGATACAGTCTGAAGGCGGCTTCACCATAGAGCGGATGGAGGGACAGAGCGCCTGAGGTCACGTGACAAGAAGCCCAGCGCTCTCCCACCTTTCGGCCGTGTAGACAAAGGGCGGGGACGGAGCAGAGCGGCCCCTGGCGGTGGGAGGAGCGCAGCGGCCCCGTTTTCCTCAGATTCTCCGGAAGCCCCTCCCTTGCCCTGCCATTGGTCGGCGGGGCGGGTCGCAGTAGGTTCGGAGCGCCCCCAGGTGGTGGGAGGCCGGAAGTGCGGCGCTGTTGTCTCGGGCCGGGTAGGAGATGCGGTGATCGGAGGGGGGGCCCGGGAGGAGGAGGAGCCATGGAAGAGGGTGAGTGTCCGGTACCGGGAGGGGGGAGGGGACAGGGGAGGAGTCTCCGGTCTCTGATTCTACCGATCTCTCCACACACAGAACTCTACTTCCTGATCGCCCGATTCCTGCAGAGCGGACCGTGCCGGAGAGCCGCCCAGGTACTTACCGACACACCTACCGACCGACCGACACCCCTACCGACCGACCGACCGACCCCATCAATACCCCCCCGAGGGGCAGATAGTGACCCCCTCCCCATCAATACCCCCCCGAGGGGCAGATAGTGACCCCCCTCCCCCATCAATACCCCCCCAAGGGGCAGATAGTGACCCCCTCCCCCATCAATACCCCCCGAGGGGCAGATAGTGACCCCCTCCCCCATCAATAGACATAAATACCCCCTGAGGGGCAGATAATGGAGATGGGAAGGGGGTCCTGTCACTATCTGCCCCTCGGGGGGGTATTGATGGGGGGAGGGGGGTCACTATCTGCCCCTCGGGGGGTATTGATGGGGAGGGGGGTCACTATCTGCCCCTCGGGGGGGGTATTGATGGGGGAGGGGGGTCACTATCTGCCCCTCGGGGGTATTGATGGGGGAGGGGGGTCACTATCTGCCCCTCGGGGGGTATTGATGGGGAGGGGGGTCACTATCTGCCCCTCGGGGGGTATTGATGGGGGGAGGGGGGTCACTATCTGCCCCTCGGGGGGTATTGATGGGGGAGGGGGTCACTATCTGCCCCTCGGGGGGTATTGATGGGGGAGGGGGGTCACTATCTGCCCTCGGGGGGGTATTGATGGGGAGGGGGGTCACTATCTGCCCCTCGGGGGGTATTGATGGGGGAGGGGGGTCACTATCTGCCCCTCGGGGGGGGGTATTGATGGGGAGGGGGGTCACTATCTGCCCCTCGGGGGGGTATTGATGGGGGGAGGGGGGTCACTATCTGCCCCTCGGGGGGTATTGATGGGGGAGGGGGGTCACTATCTGCCCCTCGGGGGGTATTGATGGGGGAGGGGGTCACTATCTGCCCCTCGGGGGGGTATTGATGGGGGAGGGGGGTCACTATCTGCCCCTCGGGGGGTATTGATGGGGGAGGGGGTCACTATCTGCCCCTCGGGGGGGTATTGATGGGGGAGGGGGGTCACTATCTGCCCCTCGGGGGGTATTGATGGGGGAGGGGGGTCACTATCTGCCCCTCGGGGGGGTATTGATGGGGGAGGGGTCACTATCTGCCCCTCGGGGGGTATTGATGGGGGAGGGGGTCACTATCTGCCCCTCGGGGGGTATTGATGGGGGAGGGGGGTCACTATCTGCCCCTCGGGGGGGTATTGATGGGGGAGGGGGTCACTATCTGCCCCTCGGGGGGGTATTGATGGGGAGGGGGTCACTATCTGCCCCTCGGGGGGTATTGATGGGGGAGGGGGTCACTATCTGCCCCTCGGGGGGTATTGATGGGGGAGGGGGGTCACTATCTGCCCCTCGGGGGGGTATTGATGGGGGGAGGGGGTCACTATCTGCCCCTCGGGGGGGTATTGATGGGGGAGGGGGTCACTATCTGCCCCTCGGGGGGGTATTGATGGGGGAGGGGGTCACTATCTGCCCCTCGGGGGGGGTATTGATGGGGGAGGGGGTCACTATCTGCCCCTCGGGGGGTATTGATGGGGAGGGGGTCACTATCTGCCCCTCGGGGGGGTATTGATGGGGGAGGGGGTCACTATCTGCCCCTCGGGGGGTATTGATGGGGGAGGGGGGTCACTATCTGCCCCTCGGGGGGTATTGATGGGGGAGGGGGGTCACTATCTGCCCCTCGGGGGGGGTATTGATGGGGGAGGGGGTCACTATCTGCCCCTCGGGGGGTATTGATGGGGGGAGGGGGGTCACTATCTGCCCTCGGGGGTATTGATGGGGGAGGGGGTCACTATCTGCCCCTCGGGGGGGGTATTGATGGGGGAGGGGGGTCACTATCTGCCCCTCGGGGGGGTATTGATGGGGGGGAGGGGGGTCACTATCTGCCCCTCGGGGGGTATTGATGGGGGAGGGGGTCACTATCTGCCCCTCGGGGGGTATTGATGGGGAGGGGGTCACTATCTGCCCCTCGGGGGGTATTGATGGGGGAGGCGGGTCACTATCTGCCCCTCGGGGGTATTGATGGGGGAGGGGGGTCACTATCTGCCCCTCGGGGGGTATTGATGGGGGAGGGGGTCACTATCTGCCCCTCGGGGGGGGTATTGATGGGGGAGGGGGTCACTATCTGCCCCTCGGGGGGGTATTGATGGGGAGGGGGTCACTATCTGCCCCTCGGGGGGGTATTGATGGGGGAGGGGGTCACTATCTGCCCCTCGGGGGGGTATTGATGGGGGAGGGGGGGGTCACTATCTGCCCCTCGGGGGGTATTGATGGGGGAGGGGGGGTCACTATCTGCCCCTCGGGGGGTATTGATGGGGGGAGGGGGTCACTATCTGCCCCTCGGGGGGGTATTGATGGGGGAGGGGGTCACTATCTGCCCCCTCGGGGGGTATTGATGGGGGAGGGGGTCACTATCTGCCCCTCGGGGGGGTATTGATGGGGGCGGGGGGTCACTATCTGCCCCTCGGGGGGTATTGATGGGGGAGGGGGGTCACTATCTGCCCCTCGGGGGGTATTGATGGGGGAGGGGGGTCACTATCTGCCCCTCGGGGGGTATTGATGGGGGAGGGGGGGTCACTATCTGCCCCTCGGGGGGGTATTGATGGGGGAGGGGGTCACTATCTGCCCCTCGGGGGGGGGGGTATTGATGGGGGAGGGGGGTCACTATCTGCCCTCGGGGGGGGGTATTGATGGGGGAGGGGGGTCACTATCTGCCCCTCGGGGGGTATTGATGGGGAAGGGGGGTTACTATCTGCCCCTCGGGGGGTATTGATGGGGGGAGGGGGTCACTATCTGCCCCTCGGGGGTATTGATGGGGGAGGGGGGTCACTATCTGCCCTCGGGGGGGTATTGATGGGGGAGGGGGGTCACTATCTGCCCCTCGGGGGGGTATTGATGGGGGAGGGGGGTCACTATCTGCCCCTCGGGGGGTATTGATGGGGGAGGGGGGTCACTATCTGCCCCTCGGGGGGTATTGATGGGGGAGGGGGTCACTATCTGCCCCTCGGGGGGGTATTGATGGGGGAGGGGGTCACTATCTGCCCCTCGGGAGGTATTGATGGGGGAGGGGGGGTCACTATCTGCCCCTCGGGGGGGTATTGATGGGGGAGGGGGGTCACTATCTGCCCCTCGGGGGGGGTTATTGATGGGGGAGGGGGGTCACTATCTGCCCCTCGGGGGGGGTATTGATGGGGGAGGGGGGTTATTGATGGGGGAGGGGGTCACTATCTGCCCTTCGGGGGGGTATTGATGGGGGAGGGGGGTCACTATCTGCCCCTCGGGGGGGTATTGATGGGGGAGGGGGGTCACTATCTGCCCCTCGGGGGGGTATTGATGGGGGAGGGGGTCACTATCTGCCCCTCGGGGGGGGTATTGATGGGGGAGGGGGGTCACTATCTGCCCCTCGGGGGGTATTGATGGGGGAGGGGGTCACTATCTGCCCCTCGGGGGGGTATTGATGGGGGGAGGGGGTCACTATCTGCCCCTCGGGGGGTATTGATGGGGGAGGGGGTCACTATCTGCCCCTCGGGGGGTATTGATGGGGGAGGGGGTCACTATCTGCCCCTCGGGGGGTATTGATGGGGGAGGGGGTCACTATCTGCCCCTCGGGGGGGTATTGATGGGGAGGGGGTCACTATCTGCCCCTCGGGGGGTATTGATGGGGGAGGGGGGTCACTATCTGCCCCTCGGGGGGGTATTGATGGGGAGGGGGGTCACTATCTGCCCCTCGGGGGGGGGTATTGATGGGGGAGGGGGTCACTATCTGCCCCTCGGGGGGGGGTATTGATGGGGGAGGGGTCACTATCTGCCCCTCGGGGGGGGTATTGATGGGGGAGGGGGGTCACTATCTGCCCCTCGGGGGGGGGGTATTGATGGGGGAGGGGGTCACTATCTGCCCCTCGGGGGGGTATTGATGGGGAGGGGGGTCACTATCTGCCCCTCGGGGGGGTATTGATGGGGGGAGGGGTCACTATCTGCCCCTTAGGGGGTATATCTCTATAGATAAAGACCCCCCTCCCCCATCCCTAGGGAAAGATACCCCCCTGAGGAGCCGATAGTAGCAGAATACCCCCCCCACTTTTATCTGCCCCTCACGGGTATCTGAGCCTAGGGGTGGGGGTGTTTTATTAGACCCAGAGGGACAGATAATGGGGGGGGTTCACTATCTGCCCCTCAAAGGGGTATATTATTTTCTAAAGACAGGCCCCTCCCCCGTCTTTGTGGACAGATACCCCCCTGAAGGGCAAATTGATGACAGAATACCCCTCCCCCACCTTTATCTGCCCCTCAGAAGGGTCTCTGTCCCCTGAGATGGGGGAGGGGTCTGTCATTATAAAAAGATACACCCCTGAGGGGCAAGAGATGGTCAATACTCCATGGAGAGCAAAGAGTACATGCCCCTCCCCCCATACCTACCCCCATGAGGGGCAGATAATGGAGGGAGAAGGGGCCCTGTCACTATTTGCCCCTCGGGGGGTATCTTTCTGTAATGACACAGATACCCCTCTGAGGGGCAGATAGTGACAGGACCCCACCATCTACATAACACACCTCTATGTATATCTGCCCCTCTGAAGGGAAGCTGGATGTGTATTTACCCCTCATACCCCCTCCCCCCCCTTCCTGGAGAACCCACCCTTCTCTAATACCCTGCCATAACCCCCCCTCCCCCAGGACCCCTCCCCCATATCCCCCTGATGGCCCCTCCCATAGTGGTTCCTCCATTTCCCATCACATCACCTGAAGGTGAAACGCCGAATTCTGCACAGTATGGGGGGAGGGGAGACGATCCCAAAGATCGTCCATCCAGATCAGACACAACACCGCTCCGTCATATCCTGGATGCTGCCTGAACTGTCATGTCTGTCCTCTCCTCGGGGTGGGGACTGTCTGTCATGTCTGTCCTCTTCTCGGGGGTGGCACTGTCTGTCATGTCTGTCCTCTCCTCGGGGGTGGCACTGTCTGTCATGTCTGTCCTCTTCTCGGGGGTGGGACTGTCTGTCATGTCTGTCCGGGACTGTCTCTGTCATGTCTGCCCTCGGGGGTGGGGCTGTTGCTCTGTCATGTCTGTCCTCTCCTTGGGGGTGGCACTGTCTGTCATGTCTGTCCTCTCCTGGGGGTGGGGACTGTGTCTCTGTCATGTCTGTCCTCTCCTCGGGGGTGGGGACTGTGTCTGTGATCTCCTCGGGGGTGGGGACTGTGTCTGTCCTCTCCTCGGGGGTGGGGACTGTGTCTGTCATGTCTGTCCTCTCCTCGGGGGTGGGGACTGTGTCTGTCATGTCTGTCCTCTCCTCGGGGGTGGGGACTGTGTCTGTCATGTCTGTCCTCTCCTCGGGGGTGGGGACTGTCTGTCATGTCTGTCCTCTGACTCTCTCTCTGTACATTTCAGGCTCTGTCGGAGGAGTTGGAGGAACACCAGGTAAGGTCGGGGAGTCATATGTGGGGATTGTGGGTAATGTGACCTCTGACCTCACTATCTCCCCTCCCCCCCACAGCTCATCCCGGAGCGGCTGGACTGGCAGGGGTGTCGCCATCGGAGGACGTACTTGGATCTGGTGAGTGGGGGAGGGGGATGTAATCTATAGATCTCCTTTAATGGGGGAGGGGCTCTGATCTCCTATACATTGTATACAATCTTCATTATTTATAATCAGTACAGAGCCAAATGTTACTTTGTATTTTCATATCTGCATAGAGTGAGCTCAGGCTCCTCCCCTCCATCCTCCCTCAGTGTACAGGCTCCTCCCCATCCATCCTCCCTCAGTGTACAAGCTCCTCCCCATCCATCCTCCCTCAGTGTACAGGCTCCTCCCCTCCATCCTCCCTCAGTGTACAGGCTCCTCCCCTCCATCCTCCCTCAGTGTACGGGCTCCTCCCCTCCATCCTCCCTCAGTGTACAGGCTCCTCCCCTCCATCCTCCCTCAGTGTACAGGCTCCTCCCCTCCATCCTCCCTCAGTGTACAGGCTCCTCCCCATCCATCCTCCCTCAGTGTACAGGCTCCTCCCCTCCATCCTCCCTCAGTGTACAGGCTCCTCCCCCTCCATCCTCCCTCAGTGTACAGGCTCCTCCCCTCCATCCTCCCTCAGTGTACAGGCTCCTCCCCTCCATCCTCCCTCAGTGTACAGGCTCCTCCCCTCCATCCTCCCTCAGTGTACAGGCTCCTCCCCTCCATCCTCCCTCAGTGTACAGGCTCCTCCCCTCCATCCTCCCTCAGTGTACAGGCTCCTCCCCTCCATCCTCCCTCAGTGTACGGGCTCCTCCCCTCCATCCTCCCTCAGTGTACGGGCTCCTCCCCTCCATCCTCCCTCAGTGTACAGGCTCCTCCCCTCCATCCTCCCTCAGTGTACAGGCTCCTCCCCTCCATCCTCCCTCAGTGTACAGGCTCCTCCCCCTCCATCCTCCCTCAGTGTACAGGCTCCTCCCCCTCCATCCTCCCTCAGTGTACAGGCTCCTCCCCCTGCATCCTCCCTCAGTGTACAGGCTCCTCCCCCTGCATCCTCCCTCAGTGTACAGGCTCCTCCCCTCCATCCTCCCTCAGTGTACAGGCTCCTCCCCTCCATCCTCCCTCAGTGTACAGGCTCCTCCCCTCCATCCTCCCTCAGTGTACAGGCTCCTCCCCTCCATCCTCCCTCAGTGTACGGGCTCCTCCCCTCCATCCTCCCTCAGTGTACGGGCTCCTCCCCCTCCATCCTCCCTCAGTGTACAGGCTCCTCCCCTCCACCCTCCCCTCAGTGTACGGGCTCCTCCCCCTCCCTCAGTGTACGGGCTCCTCCCCCTCCCTCAGTGTACGGGCTCCTCCCCCTCCCCTCAGTGTACGGGCTCCTCCCCCTCCCTCAGTGTACGGGCTCCTCCCCCTCCCTCAGTGTACGGGCTCCTCCCCCTCCCTCAGTGTACGGGCTCCTCCCCCTCCACCCTCTCTGTGTAAGGCTCCTCCCCCTCCACCCTCTCTGTGTAAGGCTCCTCCCCCTCCACACTCCTTCAGCGTACAGGCTCCTCCCCCTTCAGTCTACAGGCTCCTCCCCTCAACCTTCCTTTTAGCGTACAGGCTCCTCCCCCTCCCCCCTCCAGCGTACAGGCTCCCCCCCCTCCAGCGTACAGGCTCCCCCCCCTCCAGCGTACAGGCTCCCCCCCCTCCAGCGTACAGGCTCCTCCCCCTCCAGCGTAAGGCTCCTCCCCCTCCAGCGTACAGGCTCCTCCCCCTCCAGCGTACAGGCTCCTCCCCCTCCAGCGTACAGGCTCCTCCCCCTCCAGCGTAAGGCTCCTCCCCCTCCAGCGTACAGGCTCCTCCCCCCTCAGTGTACAGGCTCCTCCCCCTCCACCTTCCGTCAGTGTACTAGCTCCTCCCCCTCCACCCTCCAGCGTACAGGCTCCTCCCCCTCCACCCTCCAGCGTACAGGCTCCTCCCCCTCCACCCTCCAGCATACAGACTCCTCCCCCTCCACCCTCCAGCGTACAGGCTCCTCCCCCCCACCCCTCTTTCAGCGTACAGGCTCCTCCCCCTTCCTCAGCGTACAGGCTTCTCCCCCCCACCCTCCTTCAGCGTACAGGCTCCTCCCCCTCCACCCTTCCTCAGTGTAAGGCTCCTCCCCCTCCACCCTTCCTCAGTGTAAGGCTCCTCCCCCTCTAGTGTACAGGCGCCTCCCCCTCTAGTGTACAGGCGCCTCCCCCTCCACACTCCAGCGTACAGGCTCCTCCCCCTCCAGCGTACAGGCTCCTCCCCTCCACCTTCCTTCAGTGTACTGGCTCCTCCCCCTCCATCATCCCTCTAGTGTACAGGCTCCTCCCCCTCCACCCTCCAGCGTACAGGCTCCTCCCCCCCACCCTCTTTCAGCGTACAGGCTCCTCCCCCTTCCTCAGCGTACAGGCTTCTCCGCCTCCACCCTCCTTCAGCGTACAGGCTCCTCCCCCTCCACCCTTCCTCAGTGTAAGGCTCCTCCCCCTCCACCCTTCCTCAGTGTAAGGCTCCTCCCCCTCTAGTGTACAGGCGCCTCCCCCTCTAGTGTACAGGCGCCTCCCCCTCCACACTCCAGCGTACAGGCTCCTCCCCCTCCAGCGTACAGGCTCCTCCCCTCCACCTTCCTTCAGTGTACTGGCTCCTCCCCCTCCATCATCCCTCTAGTGTACAGGCTCCTCCCCCTCCATCCTCCCTCTAGTGTACAGGCTCCTCCCCCTCCACCCTCTTTCAGCGTACAGGCTCCTCCCCCTTCCTCAGCGTACAGGCTCCTCCCCCTTCCTCAGCGTACAGGCTCCTCCCCCTCCACCCTCTTTCAGCGTACAGGCTCCTCCCCCTTCCTCAGCGTACAGGCTCCTCCCCCTTCCTCAGTGTACAGGCTCCTCCCCTCCATCCTCCCTCAGTGTACAGGCTCCTCCCCTCCATCCTCCCTCAGTGTACAGGCTCCTCCCCTCCATCCTCCCTCAGTGTACAGGCCCCCTCCCTCTTCATCCGTCCTCAGTGTCCAGGCTCCTCCCCCTCCATCCTCCCTCTAGTGTACAGGCTCCTCCCCTCCACCCTCTTTCAGCGTACAGGCTCCTCCCCCTCCACCCTTCCTCAATGTACAGGCCCCTCCCTCTTCATCCGTCCTCAGTGTCCAGGCTCCTCCCCTTACTCTGAGGGCGGAGTGAAGAGTGTTGCAATAGAGGAGAGTTCTAGTTTGGATTTTGTGGAAGTAAAGCATTGTGGGTAGGAGGAGGCGGATTTCCTGTTCTCCTGTAGAGGGTGCCTCTGGGGGGAGGTGCTGTGGGTGTCACATGACCTCTCCAATCCTCCATTCTGCTCTCTCAGGTGGCCGGCCAATTCCCACATCCCCCCCAACTACCTGCTGAAGATCTGTGAGCGGATCGGACCAATCCTAGACCAGGAGGTCCCGCAGAGCGTTCCCGGCGTGCAGAGCCTCCTGGGAGTGGGGAAACAATCCTTACTGCGCAGAGCGAAAGGTAACCAATGGGAGGGGCAGAGACACATTACTGGAGGAAATCTCCTCATTGTGGGAGGGGCAGAGACACATTACTGGAGGAAATCTCCTCATTGTGGGAGGGGCAGAGACACATTACTGGAGGAAATCTCCCCATTGTGGGAGGGGCAGAGACACATTACTGGAGGAAATCTCCCCATTGTGGGAGGGGCAGAGACACATTACTGGAGGAAATCTCCTCATTGTGGGAGGGGCAGAGACACATTACTGGAGGAAATCTCCCCATTGTGGGAGGGGCAGAGACACATTACTGGAGGAAATCTCCTCATTGTGGGGGGGGCAGAGACACAAACTACTGGGGGAAATCTCCTCATTGTGGGAGGGGCAGAGACACATTACTGGAGGAAATCTCCTCATTGTGGGGAGAGGCAGAGACACAAACTACTGGGGGAAATCTCCTCATTGTGGGAGGGGCAGAGACACATTACTGGAGGAAATCTCCTCATTGTGGGAGGGGCAGAGACACATTACTGGTGGAAATCTCCCCATTGTGGGAGGGGCAGAGACACATTACTGGTGGAAATCTCCCCATTGTGGGAGGGGCAGAGACACATTACTGGTGGAAATCTCCCCATTGTGGGAGGGGCAGAGACACATTACTGGTGGAAATCTCCTCATTGTGGGAGGGGCAGAGACACATTACTGGTGGAAATCTCCCCATTGTGGGAGGGGCAGAGACACATTACTGGTGGAAATCTCCTCATTGTGGGAGGGGCAGAGACACATTACTGGTGGAAATCTCCTCATTGTGGGAGGGGCAGAGACACATTACTGGTGGAAATCTCCTCATTGTGGGAGGGGCAGAGACACATTATTGGAGGAAATCTCCTCATTGTGGGAGGGGCAGAGACACATTATTGGAGGAAATCCCGCCCACCGATGATAACTTAGATTGTGATGATTTCAGCCTTCAGAAGACTTTCAGTTCCTCATAAATGTGATTTTCTGTCTCTACAGACTGCAGGAACTCTCCATGGAAACCCTCCACATACGCAGCTCTACACAGGGGCCGGCCCCCGGAACTCCCCTCCAACTACGGAAGACAGATCAGTGTTGGTAGGTCGCATCGCACACTATACCTGGGAATGTTAGTAAATAGGAGGGAAAAACATCCAGATCAGAAGACTTTGCTGGTCTGAAAATTCTCTTTTTTGCTTCCCTGAGCAATAAACCCCTCCCAGAGCCGCAGGAGGGGGGGAGAGAGCCGCTGGGGGGGGGGAGAGAGCCGCTGGGGGGGGGGGAGAGAGCCGCTGGGGGGGGGGGGAGAGAGAGCCGCTGGGGGGAGAGAGAGCCGCTGGAGGCTGCGGGGGAGAGAGAGACGGTGGGGGGGGAGAGAGAGCCGCTGGAGGCTGCGGGGAGAGAGCCGCTGGGGGGAGAGAGAGCCGCTGGAGGCTGCGGGGAGAGAGAGCCGCTGGGGGGGAGAGAGAGCCGCTGGAGGCTGCGGGGAGAGAGAGCCGCTGGGGGGAGAGAGAGCCGCTGGAGGCTGCGGGAAGAGGGAGCCGCTGGGGGGAGAGAGAGCCGCTGGAGGCTGCGGGGAGAGAGCGCTGGGGGGAGAGAGAGAGCCGCTGGAGGCTGCGGGAGAGAGAGCCGCTGGGGGGAGAGAGAGCCGCTTGGAGGCTGCGGGGAGAGAGAGACGGTGGGGGGGGAGAGAGCCGGTGGGGGGGAGAGAGCCGCTGGGGGGGAGAGAGAGCCGCTGGGGGGAGAGAGAGCCGCTGGAGGCTGCGGGGGAGAGAGGAGCCGCTGGAGGCTGCGGGGAGAGAGAGCCGCTGGGGGGGAGAGAGAGCCGCTGGAGGCTGCGGGGAGAGAGAGCCGCTGGGGGGAGAGAGAGCCGCTGGAGGCTGCGGGGAGAGAGAGCCGCTGGGGGGAGAGAGAGCCGCTGGAGGCTGCGGGGGAGAGAGCCGCTGGGGGGAGAGAGAGCCGCTGGAGGCTGCGGGGAGAGAGAGCCGCTGGGGGGAGAGAGAGCCGCTGGAGGCTGCGGGGAGAGAGAGCCGCTGGGGGGAGAGAGAGCTCTGGAGGCTGCGGGGAGAGAGAGACGGTGGGGGGGAGAGAGCCTCTGGAGGCTGCGGGGAGAGAGAGCCGCTGGGGGGGAGAGAGAGCCGCTGGAGGCTGCGGGGAGAGAGAGCCGCTGGGGGGAGAGTGAGCCGCTGGAGGCTGCGGGAAGAGAGAGCCGCTGGGGGGAGAGAGAGCCGCTGGAGGCTGCGGGGAGAGAGAGCCGCTGGGGGGAGAGAGAGCCGCTGGAGGCTGCGGGGAGAGAGAGACGGTGGGGGGAGAGAGAGCCGCTGGGGGGAGAGAGAGCCACTGGGGGGGAGAGAGCCGCTGGAGGCTGCGGGAAGAGAGAGCCGCTGGGGGGAGAGAGAGCCGCTGGGGGGAGAGAGCCGCTGGAGGCTGCGGGGAAGAGAGAGCCGCTGGGGGAAGAGAGAGCCGCTGGAGGCTGCAGGGAGAGAGAGCCGCTGGGGGGAGAGAGAGCCTCTGGAGGCTGCGGGGAGAGAGAGCCGCTGGAGGCTGCGGGGAGAGAGAGCCGCTGGGGGGGAGAGAGAGCCACTGGAGGCTGCGGGGAGAGAGAGCCGCTGGGGGGGAGAGAGAGCCGCTGGAGGCTGCGGGGAGAGAGAGCCACTGGAGGCTGCGGGGAGAGAGAGCCGCTGGGGGGGAGAGAGCCTCTGGAGGCTGCGGGGAGAGAGAGCCGCTGGGGGGAGAGAGAGCCGCTGGAGGCTGCGGGGAGAGAGAGCCGCTGGGGGGAGAGTGAGCCGCTGGAGGCTGCGGGAAGAGAGAGCCGCTGGGGGAGAGAGAGCCGCTGGAGGCTGCGGGGAGAGAGAGCCGCTGGGGGGAGAGAGAGCCGCTGGAGGCTGCGGGGAGAGAGAGCCGCTGGAGGCTGCGGGGAGAGAGAGACGGTGGGGGGGGGAGAGAGCCGCTGGGGGGAGAGAGAGAGAGCCGCTGGAGGCTGCGGGGAGAGAGAGCCGCGGGGGGGAGAGAGCCTCTGGAGGCTGCGGGGAGAGAGAGCCACTGGAGGCTGCGGGGAGAGAGAGCCGCTGGGGGGGAGAGAGAGCCACTGGAGGCTGCGGGGAGAGAGAGACGGTGGGGGGAGAGAGAGCCGCTGGAGGCTGTGGGGAGAGAACCACTGGGGGGGTGGGGGAGGGAGAGAGAGTTGCTGGAGGGGGGGAGTGCCGCTGGGGCAGAGAGAGCCGCTGGGGGGAAGTTATGGGGAGGCAGGAGGAGCCACATTGGGATCGGTAGCGGAGCCGGTGGAGCCGGTCATGCAGGGAGATTTCCTGTACGGCTCCAGTGTGAACTTCTCTATGACAATTCTGGGATCACATGGGGGGGGTGAGGGAAACTGCATGCGATTCGGAGAGGAATCTCATCGCATTTCTGTTCAAATTGCATGCAAGTCTTTGCATTGCAATTTTGTGCCTTCATTATGTATGGACGCAAATTGCACCACAAATTATCAGGAGCGTTGTCACGAGTACTGGTAATAATACTCGGCATCGGTGTATCCCTACCCGGGACTGGGGGGGTGGGTAAGGGGGGGGTGGGGTGGCACATTCACACAAAGCCAGAAGAGTGACCCATTCTGAGTGGAGACAATAATACTGACCTGCTCTTCATCCAGGCTGATTGATCCCTATAAGGGTGTCCTGTGACCCTTCACCCGGGTACTGAGCTTTACCACCCCTCTAAAAAGGGATCTGCAGTGGGTTTGCGGGTTTTCAGATGTCATTTCTTTTCTCTTGTTATAATACATTTGGCACGCGGTTGCGGCGTGATTCCGCGGACTTCAATGGGCGCATTTATTAAGCAGCACCTCCTGCCAAATGCAAAAACGATGAGTTACATTTGTTGCGTCACGCCCCCCCCCCAGCGCCACGCCACGCTCCCCCGCAGCATCACGGCCCCCGCAGTGTGTCAGACCTGAGCGGCCGCCATGTTCATTTCCAGGCAGGTGGTTGGGGGAGGTGAAAACGCAGATCATCCCCCTGAAAGGGGCCAAAAATCTTCTTCATTCTGTCATTATTCTCGCCCTCCGGCGGCCGCACCGATCTCTGCTGTGTTTTATCACTTTGTTTTTTGAAGATTTATTTTCTGAAAGTAAAAAGTTTTTTTCCATTTTGTAATTTGCAGCGAAATCGGCGTCCTCCAGATCTCTGACCGGCTGCTCCCGCTTCCAGTACATCTTCCCCTCCTCCTCCTATCAGCACATGAAGATGCACCGGAGGATTCTGGGTCACCTTTCCTCCGTCTACTGCGTGGCCTTCGATCGGAGTGGGCGGAGAATCTTCACGGTGAGTTCGGTCAATAAAAACATGGAATGTTGTGAGAACGGATCTCAGGAATTGTGTTGGGAGTTAAACCCAAACGTTTGGTAAGATCTCTGATTGGTTGGTTCTGATTGTTGTCCCGTCTCCCCGGCAGGGCTCAGACGATTGTCTGGTGAAGATTTGGGCCACAGATGACGGCAGACTCCTCTCCACACTGCGCGGTCACTCGGCAGAGATCTCTGACATGGCGGTGAACTATGAGAACACACTGGTGGCCGCCGGCAGTTGTGACAAGGTGGTCCGTGTGTGGTGCCTGCGGACGTGTGCTCCCATCGCGGTCCTGCAAGGACACACGGCGTCCATTACTTCCATACAGGTAACATTCCCGCATTCGGGGTCAGGTGATCGATCATTTATAAACTATCCGGCCCTCCATGAGTTATACTCTTCTTACCTGCACTGCCTCGCCGCTCCTTCCCACACGGCTACTTCCTCCACCAATCCTTCCACCGCCAATCCTTTCCCCGCTGCTCCTTTCCCCGCCGCTCCTTGCTCCGCCCGCCGCTCCTTTCCCCTCCACTCCTTTCCCCGCCGCTCCTTTCCCCGCCGCTCCTTTCCCCGCCGCTCCTTTCCCCGCCGCTCCTTTCCCCGCCGCTCCTTTCCCCGCCGCTCCTTGCTCCGCCCGCCGCTCCTTGCTCCGCCCGCCGCTCCTTGCTCCGCCAATCCTTCCTCCACTGCTCCTTTCCCCGCTGCTCCTTTCCCCGCTGCTCCTTTCCCCGCTGCTCCTTTCCCCGCTGCTCCTTCCCACGCCACTCCTTCCTCCGCCGCTCCTTTCCCCTCCGCTCCTTTCCCCGCCGCTCCTTTCCCCGCCGCTCCTTTCCCCGCCGCTCCTTTCCCCGCCGCTCCTTTCTCCGCCGCTCCTTTCCCCGCCAATCCTTCCTCCGCCAATCCTTCCTCCGCTGCTCCTTTCCCCGCTGCTCCTTTCCCCGCTGCTCCTTCCCACGCCACTCCTTCCCACGCCGCTCCTTTCCCCTCCGCTCCTTTCCCCTCCGCTCCTTCCCCGCCGCTCCTTTCCCCTCCGCTCCTTTCCCCTCCGCTCCTTCCCACGCCGCTCCTTCCCACGCCGCTCCTTCCCCCGCCGCTCCTTCCTTTCCTACTGGATTCCAAAATAATGGAAGTGGGTCGATCAGGCGGCGGACAGTGTGGGTCGGTAGGGAATCGGGCGGGCGGTGTGGGTCAGGCGGATGGTGGGAGTCAGAGTACGGCAGAGTGCAGTTGTGCGTCGGTAGGGCGACGGACAGTGTGGGTCGGTAGAGAGGCGGACGGTGTGGGTCGGTAGAGAGGCGGGCGGTGTGGGTCGGTAGGGAGGCGGGCGGTGTGGGTCGGTAGGGAGGCGGGCGGTGTGGGTCGGTAGAGAGGCGGGCGGTGTGGGTCGGTAGAGAGGCGGGCGGTGTGGGTCGGTAGGGCGGCGGACGGTGTGGGTCGGTAGAGAGGCGGGCGGTGTGGGTCGGTAGGGAGGCGGGCGGTGTGGGTCGGTAGGGAGGCGGGCGGTGTGGGTCGGTAGAGAGGCGGGCGGTGTGGGTCGGTAGAGAGGCGGGCGGTGTGGGGTCGGTAGAGAGGCGGGCGGTGTGGGTCGGTAGGGAGGCGGGCGGTGTGGGTAGGTAGAGAGGCGGGCGGTGTGGGTCGGTAGGGAGGCGGGCGGTGTGGGTCGGTAGAGAGGCGGGCGGTGTGGGTCGGTAGAGAGGCGGGCGGTGTGGGTCGGTAGGGAGGCGGGCGGTGTGGGTCGGTAGAGAGGCGGGCGGTGTGGGTCGGTAGAGAGGCGGGCGGTGTGGGTCGGTAGAGAGGCGGGCGGTGTGGGTCGGTAGAGAGGCGGGCGGTGTGGGTCGGTAGAGAGGCGGGCGGTGTGGGTCGGTAGGGAGGCGGGCGGTGTGGGTCGGTAGAGAGGCTGGCGGTGTGGGTCGGTAGAGAGGCGGGCGGTGTGGGTCGGTAGAGAGGCGGGCGGTGTGGGTCGGTAGAGAGGCGGGCGGTGTGGGTCGGTAGAGAGGCGGACGGTGTGGGTCGGTAGAGAGGCGGACGGTGTGGGTCGGTAGAGAGGCGGGCGGTGTGGGTCGGTAGGGAGGCGGGCGGTGTGGGTCGGTAGAGAGGCGGGCGGTGTGGGTCGGTAGAGAGGCGGGCGGTGTGGGTCGGTAGAGAGGCGGGCGGTGTGGGTCGGTAGAGAGGCGGGCGGTGTGGGTCGGTAGAGAGGCAGACGGTGTGGGTCGGTAGGGAGGCGGGCGGTGTGGGTCGGTAGAGAGGCGGGCGGTGTGGGTCGGTAGGGAGGCGGGCGGTGTGGGTCGGTAGAGAGGCGGGCGGTGTGGGTCGGTAGAGAGGCGGGCGGTGTGGGTCGGTAGGGAGGCGGACGGTGTGGGTCGGTAGAGAGGCGGGCGGTGTGGGTCGGTAGGGAGGCGGGCGGTGTGGGTCGGTAGAGAGGCGGGCGGTGTGGGTCGGTAGAGAGGCGGGCGGTGTGGGTCGGTAGAGAGGCGGGCGGTGTGGGTCGGTAGAGAGGCGGGCGGTGTGGGTCGGTAGAGAGGCGGACGGTGTGGGTCGGTAGGGAGGCGGGCGGTGTGGGTCGGTAGGGAGGCGGGCGGTGTGGGTCGGTAGGGAGGCGGGCGGTGTGGGTCAGTAGAGAGGCGGGCGGTGTGGGTCGGTAGAGAGGCGGGCGGTGTGGGTCGGTAGAGAGGCGGACGGTGTGGGTCGGTAGGGAGGCGGGCGTGTGGGTCGGTAGAGAGACGGGCGGTGTGGGTCGGTAGAGAGGCGGCGGTGTGGGTCGGTAGGAAGGCGGGCGGTGCGGGCGGTGTGGGTCGGTAGAGAGGCGGGCGGTGTGGGTCGGTAGAGAGGCGGGCGGTGTGAGTCGGTAGGGAGGCGGGCGGTGCGGGCGGTGTGGGTCGGTAGAGAGGCGGGCGGTGTGGGTCGGTAGAGAGGCGGGCGGTGTGGGTCGGTAGAGAGGCGGGCGGTGTGGGTCGGTAGGGAGGCGGGCGGTGTGGGTCGGTAGAGAGGCGGGCGGTGTGGGTCGGTAGAGAGGCGGACGGTGTGGGTCGGTAGGGAGGCGGGCGGTGTGGGTCGGTAGGGAGGCGGGCGGTGTGGGTCGGTAGAGAGGCGGGCGGTGTGGGTCGGTAGAGAGGCGGACGGTGTGGGTCGGTAGAGAGGCGGGCGGTGTGGGTCGGTAGAGAGGCGGGCGGTGTGGGTCGGTAGGGAGGCGGGCGGTGTGGGTCGGTAGAGAGGCGGGCGGTGTGGGTCGGTAGAGAGGCGGGCGGTGTGGGTCGGTAGAGAGGCGGGCGGTGTGGGTCGGTAGAGAGACGGGCGGTGTGGGTCGGTAGAGAGGCGGGCGGTGTGGGTCGGTAGGGAGGCGGGCGGTGTGGGTCGGTAGAGAGGCGGGGCGGTGTGGGTCGGTAGAGAGGCGGGCGGTGTGGGTCGGTAGAGAGGCGGGCGGTGTGGGTCGGTAGAGAGGCGGGCGGTGTGGGTCGGTAGAGAGGCGGGCGGGGTGGGTCGGTAGGGAGGCGGACGGTGTGGGTCGGTAGAGAGGCGGGCGGTGTGGGTCGGTAGGGAGGCGGGCGGTGCGGGCGGTGTGGGTCGGTAGAGAGGCGGGCGGTGTGGGTCGGTAGAGAGGCGGGCGGTGTGGGTCGGTAGAGAGGCGGGCGGTGTGGGTCGGTAGGGAGGCGGGCGGTGCTGGCGGTGTGGGTCGGTAGAGAGGCGGGCGGTGTGGGTCGGTAGAGAGGCGGGCGGTGTGGGTCGGTAGAGAGGCGGGCGGTGTGGGTCGGTAGAGAGGCGGGCGGTGTGGGTCGGTAGGGAGGCGGGCGGTGTGGGTCGGTAGGGAGGCGGGCGGTGTGGGTCGGTAGAGAGGCGGGCGGTGTGGGTCGGTAGGGAGGCGGGCGGTGTGGGTCGGTAGGGAGGCGGGCGGTGTGGGTCGGTAGAGAGGCGGGCGGTGTGGGTCGGTAGAGAGGCGGGCGGTGTGGGTCGGTAGAGAGGCGGGCGGTGTGGGTCGGTAGAGAGGCGGGCGGTGTGGGTCGGTAGGGAGGCGGGCGGTGTGGGTCGGTAGGAGGCGGGCGGTGTGGGTCGGTAGAGATGCGGGCGGTGTGGGTCGGTAGGGAGGCGGGCGGTGCGGGTCGGTAGGGAGGCGGGCGGTGCGGGTCGGTAGAGAGGCGGGCGGTGTGGGTCGGTAGAGAGGCGGGCGGTGTGGGTCGGTAGAGAGGCGGGCGGTGTGGGTCGGTAGAGAGGCGGGCGGTGTGGGTCGGTAGGGAGGCGGGCGGTGTGGGTCGGTAGGGAGGCGGGCGGTGTGGGTCGGTAGAGAGGCGGACGGTGTGGGTCGGTAGAGAGGCGGGCGGTGTGGGTCGGTAGAGAGGCGGACGGTGTGGGTCGGTAGAGAGGCGGGCGGTGTGGGTCGGTAGAGAGGCGGGCGGTGTGGGTCGGTAGAGAGGCGGGCGGTGTGGGTCGGTAGAGAGGCGGACGGTGTGGGTCGGTAGGGAGGCGGACGGTGTGGGTCGGTAGGGCGGCGGACGGTGTGGGTCGGTAGGGCGGCGGGCGGTGTGGGTCGGTAGAGAGGCGGGCGGTGTGGGTCGGTAGAGAGGCGGGCGGTGCGGGCGGTGTGGGTCGGTAGAGAGGCGGGCGGTGCGGGCGGTGTGGGTCGGTAGAGAGGCGGGCGGTGTGGGTCGGTAGGGAGGCGGGCGGGTGCGGGCGGTGTGGGTCGGTAGAGAGGCGGGCGGTGTGGGTCGGTAGAGAGGCGGGCGGTGTGGGTCGGTAGAGAGGGCGGGGCGGTGTGGGTCGGTAGGGAGGCGGGCGGTGTGGGTCGGTAGAGAGGCGGGCGGTGTGGGTCGGTAGAGAGGCGGGCGGTGTGGGTCGGTAGAGAGGCGGACGGTGTGGGTCGGTAGAGAGGCGGGCGGTGTGGGTCGGTAGAGAGGCGGGCGGTGTGGGTCGGTAGAGAGGCGGACGGTGTGGGTCGGTAGGTAGAGAGGCGGGCGGTGTGGGTCGGTAGAGAGGCGGGCGGTGTGGGTCGGTAGAGAGGCGGACGGTGTGGGTCGGTAGGGAGGCGGACGGTGTGGGTCGGTAGAGAGGCGGGCGGTGTGGGTCGGTAGAGAGGCGGGCGGTGTGGGTCGGTAGAGAGGCGGGCGGTGTGGGTCGGTAGAGAGGCGGGCGGTGCGGGCGGTGTGGGTCGGTAGAGAGGTGGGCGGTGCGGGCGGTGTGGGTCGGTAGAGAGGCGGGCGGTGTGGGTCGGTAGGGAGGCGGGCGGTGCGGGCGGTGTGGGTCGGTAGAGAGGCGGGCGGTGTGGGTCGGTAGAGAGGCGGGCGGTGTGGGTCGGTAGGGAGGCGGGGCGGTGTGGGTCGGTAGAGAGGCGGGCGGTGTGGGTCGGTAGAGAGGCGGGCGGTGTGGGTCGGTAGAGAGGCGGGCGGTGTGGGTCGGTAGGGAGGCGGACGGTGTGGGTCGGTAGAGAGGCGGGCGGTGTGGGTCGGTAGAGAGGCGGGCGGTGTGGGTCGGTAGGGAGGCGGGCGGTGTGGGTCGGTAGGGAGGCGGGCGGTGTGGGTCGGTAGAGAGGCGGGGCGGTAGAGAGGCGGGCGGTGTGGGTCGGTAGAGAGGCGGACGGTGTGGTCGGTAGAGAGGCGGACGGTGTGGGTCGGTAGGGGAGGCGGGCGGTGTGGGTCGGTAGGGAGGCGGGCGGTGTGGGTCGGTAGGGAGGCGGGCGGTGTGGGTCGGTAGAGAGGTGGACGGTGTGGGTCGGTAGAGAGGCGGGCGGTGTGGGTCGGTAGAGAGGCGGGCGGTGTGGGTCGGTAGAGAGGCGGACGGTGTGGGTCGGTAGGTAGAGAGGCGGGCGGTGTGGGTCGGTAGAGAGGCGGGCGGTGTGGGTCGGTAGGGAGGCGGGCGGTGTGGGTCGGTAGAGAGGTGGACGGTGTGGGTCGGTAGAGAGGCGGGCGGTGTGGGTCGGTAGAGAGGCGGGCGGTGTGGGTCGGTAGAGAGGCGGGCGGTGTGGGTCGGTAGGGAGGCGGGCGGTGTGGGTCGGTAGAGAGGCGGACGGTGTGGGTCGGTAGAGAGGCGGGCGGTGTGGTCGGTAGGGCGGCGGACGGTGTGGGTCGGTAGGGCGGCGGACGGTGTGGGTCGGTAGGGCGGCGGACGGTGGTGGGTCGGTAGAGAGGCGGGCGGTGTGGGTCGGTAGAGAGGCGGGCGGTGTGGGTCGGTAGAGAGGCGGGCGGTGTGGGTCGGTAGAGAGGCGGGCGGTGTGGGTCGGTAGGTAGAGAGGCGGGCGGTGTGGATCGGTAGAGAGGCGGACGGTGTGGGTCGGTAGAGAGGCGGGCGTGTGGGTCGGTAGGTAGAGAGGCGGGCGGTGTGGGTCGGTAGAAAGGCGGGCGGTGTGGGTCGGTAGAGAGGCGGACGGTGTGGGTCGGTAGGGAGGCGGGCGGTGTGGGTCGGTAGAGAGGCGGACGGTGTGGGTCGGTAGGGAGGCGGGCGGTGTGGGTCGGTAGAGAGGCGGGCGGTGTGGGTCGGTAGAGAGGCGGGCGGTGTGGGTCGGTAGAGAGGCGGGCGGTGTGGGTCGGTAGAGAGGCGGGCGGTGTGGGTCGGTAGGTAGAGAGGCGGGCGGTGTGGGTCGGTAGGGAGGCGGGCGGTGTGGGTCGGTAGGGAGGCGGGCGGTGTGGGTCGGTAGAGAGGCGGGCGGTGTGGGTCGGTAGGGAGGCGGGCGGTGTGGGTCGGTAGGGAGGCGGGCGGTGTGGGTCGGTTAGAGAGGCGGACGGTGTGGGTCGGTAGGGAGGCGGGCGGTGTGGGTCGGTAGAGAGGCGGGCGGTGTGGGTCGGTAGAGAGGCGGGCGGTGTGGGTCGGTAGGGAGGCGGGCGGTGTGGGTCGGTAGAGAGGCGGGCGGTGTGGGTCGGTAGAGAGGCGGGCGGTGTGGGTCGGTAGAGAGGCGGGCGGTGTGGTTCGGTAGAGAGGCGGGCGGTGTGGGTCGGTAGAGAGGCGGGCGGTGTGGGTCGGTAGGGCGGCGGGCGGTGTGGGTCGGTAGAGAGGCGGGCGGTGTGGGTCGGTAGAGAGGCGGGCGGTGTGGGTCGGTAGGGAGGCGGGCGGTGTGGGTCGGTAGAGAGGCGGGCGGTGTGGGTCGGTAGGGAGGCGGGCGGTGTGGGTCGGTAGAGAGGCGGGCGGTGTGGGTCGGTAGGGCGGCGGACGGTGGGTCGGTAGGGCGGCGGACGGTGTGGGTCGGTAGAGAGGCGGGCGGTGTGGGTCGGTAGAGAGGCGGGCGGTGTGGGTCGGTAGGGAGGCGGACGGTGTGGGTCGGTAGGGCGGCGGACGGTGTGGGTCGGTAGAGAAGCGGGCGGTGTGGGTCGGTAGAGAGGCGGGCGGTGTGGGTTGGCAGGGAGGCGGGCGGTGTGGGTCGGTAGAGAGGCGGGCGGTGTGGGTCGGTAGAGAGGCGGGCGGTGTGGGTCGGTAGGGCGGCGGACGGTGTGGGTCGGTAGGGCGGCGGACGGTGTGGGTCGGTAGAGAGGCGGGCGGTGTGGGTCGGTAGAGAGGCGGGCGGTGTGGGTTGGCAGGGAGGCGGGCGGTGTGGGTCGGTAGAGAGGCGGGCGGTGTGGGTCGGTAGAGAGGCGGGCGGTGTGGGTTGGCAGGGAGGGCGGGCGGTGTGGGTCGGTAGAGAGGCGGGCGGTGTGGGTCGGTAGAGAGGCGGGCGGTGTGGGTTGGCAGGGAGGCGGGCGGTGTGGGTCGGTAGAGAGGCAGACGGTGTAGTAAACAGTTTACTATGCTTCACTTATGAAGCCGGATTTCATCTGCTGCAGGGGAGAACTACAGGGGATCGGTTACAGTAGATGCCGCCCCTTCTGTCCAGATTCCACTTCATTCGGCTTGTCAGGGGCACAGCTTAAAGTTGTTCCTTCCCTGGGCCTGTCTGTATATTTGGAAGGAGTAGTCCGGGGGTCGGCAAGGAAGGGACTTACCTGTCACCTCCCTTCATAGACGGGTTGCTTCCTATTGACTGATTGCCGGCCCCACTCTGGAGGAATGTGGTTGGAATGGCTGATCAGAAAGATCATTGGTGCCGTGCCGCTGGTTTTGCCAAGTGATGTTGGCTTCAGAACCATGCAGGTTACGGTGAAATGGGAGGTGAACTAGTCACAGCTCAGGGATCCCCTATCGACCTCTAGAGGAACCATGCTGGAGAATGCTGTCAGATTGTCAGGTTTTACTGCGGCCTAAAGGGGGAGAGGACTCCGGCAAACAGAAAACTATAGTTCAGTATAGAGCATAGTTATAAACAGAGGGGGGTGGGACCTGTGTGCCTCAATGGACCCCAAGAAATGCACTTTACGGGAAGTCCAAAAATCCGATTTTCATTTGTCATTCATTGGGGGACACAGAAACTCGGAGACTGTCGGAATGTCCAAAAGCTATCCCTCTGAGGGATTGGGGGAACAGCAACAAAACAGGCCCACAACAAGGAGAACTGGGGACTGTCTGCAGAGCCGCATGAAGGACCTTACAGCCAACGTCCACCATGTAGAACTTGGAGAACACGGGAACAGAAGACCAGATCTAGGGAACAGTAGCCTGATGCTGAGAAGTCTAGGAAGCTCTCACAGATCTGGTAGAGTTCATCTTGACCGGAAATGGTAGAACGAGAACCTTGGACTGTAAGCTTGGACAATGGTCTGTCCTGAGCCGCCGACAGATGATGCAATGTGAAGCTGGTTCATCTTTACTGGGAACATCAGGGAAGACAAAACTCTCTTGGGTAGGAAGGAAGTTCCCCAGAACCAGACAAAGCTCTTTGTAGGATAAGGTCCTCCTAGGACACTAGCAAATGACTGAGGCATGCTGGAGTAGGAGGGGGTTCTACTGAACTGGCCCACAATTCTTCTCTTTATTTAGTGTCCAGTTCTCCTGTGGGTGGCATTATAACCCGACAGTCTCTGAATTTCTGTGTCCCCTCAATGAGGAAGAAAGAAATGGGATTTGTATTTCTGAAGTTTATTTCTTTTTCTTTTTGGTGCTTTTTCTGCTTTTAGCTGAAAATTGATTGTTGAAGAGAACCTGTCACTGTTATTGAGCAAAGTTCCTTTTCTTCCTCCTCCCCTCTGATTGGTGTCTTTCTCTTGTCAGTTCTGCCCCCTGTACAAATAGGAAAACTCGATACCTCACATCTACTGGTGCTGATGGGGCCATCTGCTTCTGGCAGTGCAATGTCGACACCATGACCTTCAAGTAAGTCCGCCGCGTTGAAGTGAATTCTGCTGATTATTATGACATATACCTTTTATTCTATATCCAATGATGTCGTCATCTCTGGGTCTCTGTGCTTCTCTATAC
>JBBHAA010003417.1:0-103096 GCA_037953035.1 Aquarana catesbeiana
CAAGCTCACTTGCTGCCGTAAAATGAGGTCGGCAAGCGGTTAAAGGTGATGGATTCCCACAAAACTCTAGTTTGGTACTACAGTATTCTTTCAGGGTTCATACACACAAGATGCGGTTGAACTGCGTTGAGCAGTTATTCCATCGCAGTTCCAACACAGGACAAGGTAAAATGCCTTGTCTCCTATGTGCCTGCTTCATACCACTGCAGTTATGTGCACTGGGGGGGGGGGGGGGGGGGGCAGGCAATCCACCACCTTGCAGCACAGGGCAGCCAGTTGAACTTGATGAAATGTCTGTGTGATGTTTCAATAAAGTTTGTTAAAAAAAGAAGATGGGCACAGCAGTGTTTTACGTCAGACTGCACCGCACACCACCCTTCATGTTGTAATGCAGTGGCTGGTGTGAATGAACCCTTAAAGTCGTAGAAAAATGTAGTGCCTGCAGTAAAAGCCACAAAGGCAATATACGTTTTTGTATTTTGCCATGTTTATTTTGGGAAACATAATAATCCCGTTGCTCCCAGGGAGGCTTCTGGCAAAAAAGATGCAGTATGAGGACCTTGCACTACATTGTTGTCGGTAGAAGTTAGGCCAGCTTCACACTGAGCCGCATTCACAGTAAAGCGGCGCTCGTTTTAGCAGCGCTGTTTAAGCAGCGCTTTTCGGCCGCTAGTGGGGGTTAAAAGTGCTGAAGGGGTTAAACACACCCGTGTTGCGGTGCTTTCGTAGCACATTTCAATCGCTGCCCATTCATTTCTATTGGCAGGGCATTTTGGGAGCTGTGTATACACTGCTCCCAAACCGCCCCCAAAGATGCTGCTTGCAGGACTTTTCCTAACGTCCCGCATGCGCACCGCCCCGGAGTGAAAAGTCACACTGAAATGAACGGGAGGCGGTTTTCGGGTGTTATTTAGATGCTATGAAAAATGCCTGAAAACCGCCCGAGCGTGAAGCTGGCCTAAAGGAGGCGTGGTGGGCTTGAGGATTGTTTCCTCTTCAGAAAGGGTCATGCAATTTGTTAATTCATTACAGCTGGCTGTGCACTCACCTGTTGACCATAATGCACTAATGTGATTTACCCAGAAGACACTTGTCTTTTTTGAGAGGCTTTTTCACATTAAAAATAATCAGTTTCTATCTCCAAGTATAAGCAGACATTCAGCCATGTCCTGCCTACTCTCTAAGGGCAAGGTGACGTTGTCGTTTTAGCCCAGGTTCACACTGAGCTGCGGCAGTGAAGCTGAACTCGCACGATTTCACTCCCACATATCGGTCCCGATTTTGGCTGCGATTTCAGATATCTGTGCAGGTTTTTGCACAGATGTCAATGGAAATTGCATCCCTAAATCACAAAAAGTAGCACAAGCTACTTTTTATAAACGGTGCAGCGCCACGAATGCAGCGTCGCACTGATTAGGACAGTGCCATTGCTGCCAATTTGACATGCGATTGCATGTCAAATCGCACCAATGTGAACCAGGGCTTAAGGAAATATGTTAAAAAAAAAAAAAAACACTAAACATTGCCTTTAACTCTGTACTTCATTTTTAGTCTGTGGATACTCGCACAATCCTTGATTTTTAATGGAAAGTTTAAAACACAGCTATGCCCATATTTTTTTTTTTTTTAATGTAAGTCTGCAGTGGAACACACTCATGGCGGTTGATTGAATTAGTACACATTTGTTTTTGTTCCCTTCTCCAGCACAGGAAGTCCAGTACTGCCTCTGTCTTCCTGGAGTCTGGCTGATTTCCTGTCTTGCTTCTGTCACCAGAGATTTGCTGTGACTGTTTTACTTTCCAGATTCTCCAACTGCTTATCTTATGCTTGTTAGGATTCTTTTGTACATTGACTGCCTTGCTGAAACCTACATCATATTTTTGTTTTACAAATTATATCACTTTAAGACACTGCATCATGAAATCGATAGTAAACTGTAGCAGAGTTTAAAAAAAAAAAAAAAAAAACATGTAACACAATGGCATGTGCTAGTATGCATTGCATACTAGCACATTATGAAATACTTGCCCTTAGAACGAAGCCCTTCAGCGGTGCGCTGAGAGGGCTGACCTCTTCCCCTGGTCTTCCAGGTTTACATGCTCCGCTGTCGTGAGTGGCCGGAGCCACGATGCCAGCTTTCAGTTCCGGAACAAAGCTCTAAAGGTCCGGCAGGGTATGCACATGCGCCAGTGACGTCTCTAGCTGCATCCAGGGTGACTATCTCCTAAACATTGGAAGTTTAGGAGATATTCATTTTATCTACAGGTAAGCCTTATTATGGGCTAACCTGTAGGTAGAAATTACAAGGCTGGCTTTACTACCGCTTGAAACATACTGGTGCTTAACCATCAGTCTATGAGCTTTGTTAGTTAAATACCCGTTGTGCCTTTTTGGACCTTGTTTCCTCAATACAGTTTAACTCCTGCCACCATGGGTAACGTTTTCCCAGTGTGTGTGTGTGTGTGTGCATTTTGGCATTATTGTGTCAGTGGTACATGAAGATGCACAGGCACCTGGCCATAGATGGATCAAAATTGGGCAGGTTCAGCAGGGCCAGGGCAAATTTTGATCTATATATGGCCGTTCATGCTCAACAGGAGTTGATCCAACGATCTACTTCTGTTGAACAGAAACGTTGGGAAAACCTTTGTTGATCAGCTCCTTGCAGCCGCTGATCAACGTATTCTGACAGCGGAGGAGTCCTGCTGCCAGACTACAATGGCACAGCTGGAGGGGGATTTCTCCATCCACCAAGCTTGTGTGGATGGTGAAACCCTTTTTTTTTTTTTTTTTTTTTTTTTGATCGGAAAAAAATGAGTCCTTTATGGCCAGTCGTATGCAAACGCCTTGCGAACAATAAATGGAATAATGCAAACGCCTTGCAAACAATAAATGGAATAATGCAAACGCCTTGCGAACAATAAATGGCACAACATTTAAATCTTTGCATTGCATTTAGGGGAGAAAGAAAACATCGGTTATTGGGTAAGTCCACCTAAAATTGCGGCTTCACTTTTAGAGCCCTTGCACACTGGGGCGGTTTGCAGGCGCTATTGCGCTAATAATAGCGCCTGCAAACCGCCCCGAAAGTGCCGCTGCATGTATTCCTGTGTGAAAGCCCCGAGGGCTTGCACACTGGAGCGATGCGCTGGCAGGACGGTAATAAAAGTCCTGCCAGCAGCATCTTCGCAGCGGTGTGTATACCGCTCCTGCCCATTGAAATCAATGGGACGGCGCGGCTATACCGCCGGCAATGCGCCTCTGCAGAGGCGCTTTGCGGTGGTTTTTAACCCTTTCTCGGCCGCTAGCGGGGGGTAAAACCGCCCCGCTAGCGGCCGCATACCGACGGTAAAACGCCGCTATTAATAGCGGCGTTTTACCGCCGACGCTGCCCCCACCCCAGTGTGCAAGGGCTCTTAAAGGAAACTCCAGGCGAAGGAATTTCTGTCATATAACCAGGTTACCTCTGATGTGTCAGGATCAGCTCTGCTGTTTAGAATCTATACATTCAGCTCTTGCTGTAGTTTTGGCGCACAGCGATTCCCATACACAAGAGCGCTAGTGTTGTCTACCCGCCCCTTCTCTCCCTTTGGTCATTCAAAGAACAACTTCTGTTTTGTGATTGGCTGAGGGGAGCTGATAAATGGCACGAGGGAATGGGAGCTCAATTTCTTGTACCTGCAGCAGGCTGGAACTATAGCTAGAGCTGAACTGTCTGGCATGAATGAGTATAGATTTTAAAGTGATTGTAAACCTTAAAATAAAAAAAACCTGCAAGACACAGGCATAATGTGCTAGTATGCATCACATACTAGCATATTATGAAATTCTTAACTTAGAACTAAGCCCTCTCATTGCGCCCGGTCACCGCTGAGAGGTCTGACATCTTCTCCCGTCCTTCCTTCCGGGTTCGCAGGCTCCGGTGTTGTGAGTGGCTGGAGCCGCGATGACGTCACTCCCACGCATGCGAGTGGGAGGCCTTGGTTTCAGCAAGAAGCTCTGGCACGGTATGCCAGACCTTCAGAGTGCGTGCACTGCTGACGTCAGCGGCTGCATGCAGGGTGAATATCTCCTAAACGGTGCGCGTTTAGGAGATATTAATTTTACCCACAGGTAAGCGTTTAGAGGCTTACCTGTAGGTAAAAATAACAAAGCAGGGTTTACAACGGGTTTAAAGGACAGATGCAATGCTAATTTGGCATACTCCTCATCGATTATCTTGTTTATATGCTGGAATTTTAACAAATGCCTCTGCCTGGTGTTCCACTTCAAATATATATCAAGGGGGTAAGTCACTCAGCACTTCACTGTATATAGGATGAGATCTCTAACTCCTCCCACCCGGTGCAGCAACAATTTATTTGAATAGGCTTCCTTAATGTGCAAAATAATGCATGTTGATGCAAAGCACTATAATGACAGTGTGAACAGGCCCTCAGTCCATAAAGCCCTGAGGCTTAGAGTTCTGTCAGATAGCACAACCTTGTGTAGCAGGGCAGCAGTCCTTCTTATTTTTAATTTAATTTTTTTTTTTTCTCTGCTTTTAATTTTGGAAAACACTTACCAGATTGTGGATGGAGAAGGGGACTAATAAGCTCTGTCACTCTACTCTTCCCCCGCTCCTCCTCCCCACTCTCAGCAACATGGTTCTTGTGTTGCTCATGCTCCCTCTAACCATGTTAGTCCTACAGTGCAGGGACTTCAAGATCAAATTCAGATACTTTCACTGTTTACAATTAAACACATTTTAAGGGTGTATTATATCGGCTTGGCATTGACAATGAAAGATAAACTAACACATTGTTAAAGGATAGGTTCACCTTTGGACCGTGTTACATGTTCCACCCGTGAGAGCAGGCCAGGGATACTCTCCCCGCACCCGCTGTCACTACTGCCTACAAGTAGCGTCAGCCATTGTGGTTTTTCAATGAGCTGCAAGGGTGCTGGTGAGCACTTTTGTAGTCCATTGATCTTCCTGCTCTCAGGTAACTGCCTTCCTATGAAGTATGAGCAGTAAGGATGAGCTCCGACATGTTCGCACAGCCCACCAGGAAGTTGGCACGGCGCTGCGCTAATCACAGGCAGTGAGACATTTCCCGATGCGTGGCTGCAGAGGTCGGGAAATTTCTCACTGCCGGTGATTAGTGCAGCACAGTGCCGACTTCCTGGCGGGCTCTGCACGTGGGCTGTGCGAACACGCCGGAGCTCATCCTTAATTAGCAGACAGCTATGCTGAGAGGCTGTAGGAGCTGGACATTGCACCCATAATCCGCTAATCTTTAGTGCAAAGCTCTGGAGGCGTCTTAGAAAAAAAATCATGCGCATTTTTTGACCTGCATAAAAAAAAAAAAAAAAGTATTTTTTTTAAAAGGAGGACTTCTCCTTTAACCACTTCAAGACCAAGCCTTTTTCTGACCCTTGTTGCTTACAAGTTCAAATCGGTTATTTTTTTGCTAGAAAGTTACTTAGAACCCCAGAACATTATATAAAATTTTTAACAGAGACCCTAGAGAATAAAATGGCGACCATCGCAATTTTTTTATGTCACGTGGTATTTGCGCAGCGGCCTTTCAAACGCAAATTTTTGGAAAAAATACACTTCACTGAATGAATTAAAAAAAAAAAAAAAAAAAGCAAACTACATTTTAGTCCATTTTTTTTTTTTTTTTTGTATATTGTGAAAGTTGTTACACCAAGTAAATAGTTCACATGTTGCGCTTTAAAATTGCATGCTGTCATGGAATGGTGACAAACTACGGTACTTTAAAAAAAAATCTCCATAGGCAATGCTTTACATTTTTTTTTTTTTTTTTTTTTTTTTTTCTTTATTTTTTTTTTAACTGTTACCAGTTTTGAGTTCGAGGAGGTCTTTTGCTAGAATTATTGCTCTTCATCTCACATACCTCACATTTGTGATTTGAACACTATTTACATTTACGGGCCCGACTTGCGTATGCGTTTTCTTTGGTGCGCGAGGGCGGAGCGCTTTAAATTTTTTTTTTTTCATTTAACACTGGCCCTTTAAAAAAAAAAAACATTTTCTGATCACTTATATTGCTGTCACAAGGAATGTAAACATCCATTGTGATAGTAATAGGCAGTGACCGTTACTCTTTATGGTGGGATCTGAGATCTAAAAGACCCCCAAACCCTTCCTCTGCACTACAAAGTATTCAAAACGCCTTTTGGCTGCCGAGTAATCCGGAAGTGACGTTGCTTCTGGGTTATTACATCGGAGACCTGATCAAAGGCAATTGTGCCGACTGTCCACCTGTAAAAAAAAACAAAACTGTACCGGGGTGATGCCTTTAGCTGCAGGCCTCAACCCAGTACAACCACTTACTCAAAATGACGTACAGGTATGTGAGTTTGCAGGAAATGGTTAAATTAGGTGTACACTTTGGGTCATCTCTAGTCATTGAATAGGACCTTTTGTTAGTAATGGGCTGCAGTTTATGTTCTTGCTTTTAAGGTGATACCATTTCTTCCTTTATTCTCAGTTTAACCTCTGGTCTGTGGTTTATAATTTTCATGCTTCACCATTCATCTATAGGCTATTTGGAGAATGGCAAGAAGTTTGACTCTTCCCGGGACAGAAATAAGCCTTTCTGCTTCATCATTGGACGGAAGGAGGTGATCCGTGGCTGGGAGGAAGGTGTTGCACAGGTAAATGTTTTTTTCAGCACATTCCTCTTTTACCATTTAAATGCCACATTCTCCACTGATCTTCCTGGTAAACTGATAGGCTGCATTCTCCAGAATTTTTTATTTTTTTTTTTATATTTTGATAGCTCCTACTCAGTATGCATTGGCTGAGGTTAGACACGGTCACCACAAACAGTAAGGACTTGAATGAGAAGTTTCATTCAGGTACTGCAATTATCCTTTTCCCTGGGACTGACACAGTAAAATATGAATGCATTTGAATGTAGTGATTTTCAAGGGGTTGTAAAGACCAAAGTTGTTTTTTTTTTTTTTTTCTAAATGCATTCTGCTGCACACAGAAGAAGCCTTCTGTGTGCAGCAGCCCCCCTAATACTTAACTGAGCCCCATCTCTATCCAGCGATGTCCACAAGTCCCTCAGCTGTCCGGGACTCTCCCTCCTGATTGGCTGAGACACAGCAGCTGCGCCATAGGCTCCTGCAGATCAAAGTCAGCCAATTAGGAGAAAAAGGTGATGGGGCCAAACCGCAGCTCCGTGTCTGCATGGACACATGGAGCTGCAGCTCGGCTCAGGTGCCAACACAGCTGTGTTGTTGATTCAGAGATTTGTGAATGAATGAACTACTAATCCTGTCTCGCACAACGGCACTTGGCTTTAGTTCTCAATGAACTGCGAGAGTGCTGATGATTGCCCTCGTAGTTTGACTCTTCTTGAACTTAACTGTCTGCTTGTACGGGCAGACATCTGTACTAAGTGTCTGCAGGAGTCTGACATTGCATTTGCAATGCTTTACAGGCTGCAGTGTTATAAAAATAATTGCACAATTTTTTTTTTTTTACCTGAAAAATCGTATGCATTTATTTTAAAAAAAAAGGTGAAAATAACCTCAAACATTTATTTTATTTATTGCAGTTTGCTAGTCCTTAGGTGTGGTGGCTGCGTTCATATTATTTTTTTCTTTTTTTTTTTTTTTTTTAATTTTCACTTGGTGATCCTGCCAGTAGCACACTTCCTGTCCTAGAGGGACAACGCTCACGCCCTGTCCTGTGTTTGAGAGCAATGTTCTTTCTGTAGGACAGAAAATCTTTTGGGATTATAGTGGCTTTTATCTTTTTTATACCATAGGTAATGTGTGCTCTGTAGTGCATAGAAAGAATTGGGCAGGACTAATGCAGCTTGGGATAACACTGTAGACCGCTCTAGATTTCTAGCAGGGTCTACAGGTTTTTTTGAACTTATCAGACATTACCATTAAATAGATAGAGAGATCTCTCTCTCTCTCTCTCTCTCTCTCTCTCTCTCTCTCTCTCTCTCTCTCTCTCTCTCTCTCTCTCTCTCTCTCTCTCTCTCTCTCTCTCTCTCTCTCTCTCTCTCTCTCTCTCTCTCTCTCTCTCTCTCTCTCTCTCTCTCTCTCTCTCTCTCTCTCTCTCTCTCTCTCTCTCTCTCTCTCTCTCTCTCTCTCTCTCAAATTAAAGACCCAAAGAGGGCAAATAATTCTGACTCTAATTGTTCTAGCCCTTCCTGAGACATCTATACCTGAATAAAGCATGGACAGTCACCGCAGACAGTCTTCATCAGATAGCTGAGCTCACCAAACACTTGGTGTCCATGAATGTCTTTTTTTTTATTGTGTGTAGAATGCTGTGAGGCAATACAATAATGGCAATGGCAGCACCCGACAGCTGATGTAAACAACGGCTGCGGTGCTGATATCGTTGGACTCCAGGACAGGTAAGTGTCCTAATGTTAAGTCAGCAGCTACAGTATGTGTAGCTGCTGACTTTTTTTTAACATTTAAAGGGGCAGACGGAACGTCTCTTCAAGGAGGTCAAAGGGAATATTCTGCCTTTCTAGCCTCCATGTGTGACTTGTAGGGAGGGGGGATACAAAAACTCACAGGAGGAAGAGGAAATTACATCACAATGAAGGGAAGGAAAACACAGAAAATTACAAACAAATGCTAACAGTGGTCACAAGGTGGCAGCATTAAAAAAAAAAAAAAAAAAAAAAATCTACCAACCAGTCAACAGCATAGGAGATATAAAGACTGATAGACGGATGCATCTTTTCCTATACTGCCAGAGGCAGCACAGAAGGTAATGGTTAAGAAGTTTACATACTTTTAAAGTTATTTATTGCCTTTCAATTTATGTAGATGTGTGTGTTAATAGTTTGTTTTGTACATGGGTATGTGTATATATATATATATATATATATATATATATATATATATATATATATATATATATATATATATATATATATATATATACATACACACATACACACATACACACATACACATACACATACACACACACACACACACACACTTTTTTTTTCCCATTACATGTGCAGTCTGCTGTAGCCAGCAAGGGCTTCAGGGTGAGATTTTGTCCATGCTTCCCGACTGGAATTTGGACAGAATTGCTGCACCAGGGAGATGAACCAAGGGGTGGGGGCATTTTTACAAATTTTAGAAGTGGAGTGCATTCAAAATAATCCATTTTTTTATTCTATTTTTTTTTTTTGGTTAAATGGTTTTAATACTATTTGAATTTTTTCAACTCCTCAAAGCAATTGCTACACAGCGCCGGTTACTGCTTGTAAATTGCTTTGATTCTTGTGATATCTGTAGGTTTATTCACTAATTATCATCATGTGTTGCTTTTTAACCTACCTAAAATGAGATTAGATCTTTTGGGACTTTTCTCCCATAATGCACAGAATGCTGGTAATTAAATTTTCAGTTTGGAGCAGGATATGGTATTATGGGTGTTTGGGAAAACAGGTCATTGAACAGGGCGCTGCCTGCATTGGTTAGTCTCCATGTTTTGTGCTGCATTGGTTAGTCTCCATGTTTTTTTTTTTGTTTCCATTTTACAGATGAGTGTGGGGCAAAGGGCGCGTCTCATCTGTAGCCCAGACTTTGCGTACGGCCCCACAGGACATCCAGGCATCATTCCTGGTAACGCCACGCTCATTTTTGAAGTGGAGCTGCTGCGAATAGAGTGAGGGACGCTCTGGACTAGAGTGTGGGTACGTGAGGCGTGGAAAGACCTTTCCTCCCCCGTGATTGGTCTGCATGTTCATTCCCTGCGGTCTCTGGATACGCCGTCCTTTGTTTGCTGCTTTGGGTTCCTGCTTCATTGCCTTTCCTGGATCTCCTCTCTTAACTGCATGATGTCTCATCCATATTAACTCCATCGCCTCTTTGCCTAATATTTGTTCAGCTTGTGCTTGCCATCCCTGCCTGGGAAAAACTATTACATCTCATCAGTGCCTCTGCACCTTTAAATGCTTTTTCTTATTCTTTTTAATCATTTTCTTGTCTGATACTTTCCATTCAGAAGCCCTCCCCCATTCTAATTTTCCTCTATCACTATCCTCCTTTCCTGGATCTCTACACCCTGAGCTCTGTTTTTTCCTGGCAACACATCTGTCATTGTTTCCCTTTTTCTTCTATCACTGCATGATATGACTTTTTTTTGCTTTGTTTCTGCTATCTCTACCTGCCAGTTTATTTTTTATTTTTTTCCTCTTTCTATCTTAGTAATTCCACCTCCATGTTGTGTGCTCTTTCTTTCATTGTCTGAACTTCTGCAATCATTTTTCTTCTTTTGTAATACTACATAACCCCCTCCCCTTTTTTTGTTTTTTACTTGATCACACATCCACCATAGTTGTTTTTTCACTGCTGTCTAGTGTTGCATCATATCTCCATGTTTTATTTTGTTTTGCACCCTTTTATATTTACTTTAGGTATTCCAAGACTTCCTCTTATACCTGGCACCCTTCACTTATCTTAACGCCTCATAATTTGTTCCACACACACTTAACCCCCCGCCGGACTCCTCCATTCCAGGCTGACTGTCTCCTCTCGGCTTTGTGCCTTCTGTTTCCTTCCAGGTGTCGGGAGCGGTCTGCCCTCAATGATTACCCTGCGTTGTGGGCAGAGTGCGGATCACAGCGTGGACACAGCTTGACCCTCTCCCCTCCTTCCACTCTTCCACAAACTGCCTTCTTTTACCACGAGTCGTGTCCTCCCTTCTCCTGGCTGAAGTTACTGAGCAAATTTTTCACTGGATGTTTTCATGAAACAGTTTTAAGCTGCGGCTGGACAGTCACTCTGTGGAGCCGGCCTCGTCCCAACGCTGTCAAGGATGGTGGGGGTTCTTTCCGTTATTTTGATGCCGCCTGCGTAGGGATGGTGGACCGGCACTGTGAACCATTCCAGAGCTGCCTGTCTGTGCGCTACAGAGCCTGCCAAGCCCAATTCCAGTGTCCTGCAGCTCCTGCTTTTCTCCCCTCACGTTGCAGGGTCCTGTCTTGTCTGCACCGCATGCAGCCCCAACCGCACACTGTCCACATTAAACAGCTTTTCTCTACTGGAAGGTCTCGTGTCTCTGCTCTGAAGTCACAATAAATGATCTGTAACTTGGTAAATCTGTGTTGCTCATGATTGTGTGTGTGCTTCAAATACTGCATCTGTTTATTAATGTAGGGAAAAAAACAAACTTTATCAGGATAAAAACTCCTGTCAGTGATTTCTAAATACACCATATGGTGTCATTTACAAACAGTATACAGTGTTGTGTTCTGGCAGCGGTATGGGGACAGAACAAAATCAAGTGGGACTGAGTGCTTCTCAGCCATTCACAGGAAGACTTAAATAGGTTAAACCCCCAGGGTTTTTCACCTTAATGCACTCTATGCATTAAGGTGAAAAACCTCCTGTGATACAGGAGCCCCCCTTTTACTTACCTGAACCCGGTATTTCCAGCGACGGGGAGAAGCACACCAGCTCCAGCAGGTTTCTCGAGTCTTGATTGGATAGATTGATAGCAGCGCAGCCATTGGCTCCCGCTGCTATCCATCAAATCCAATGGGGCAGGGCCGAGTCCTGCTGTCAATGGACGCAGCAGCAGGACACTGGAGCGTGCCCGCATGAGTGCCCCCAGGGAGAGCAGTTCTCCCAACGGGGCACGCAAGAAAAGGAGGAGCGGGGCTACTCTGTGCAATATAATATATTGTGTGTGTTTTTCCTCTGCCCAAGGTGGAGAGTCGAGTGGACGATGTCATGATCTTCACCTCATCCAATCAGAGGAAGCCTTGTATTCATTGATAAATACAAGGCTTCCTGTGAATTACTGAGAAGCACTCAGCCTGACATAATTTTGTTCCGGCAGCAAGTTCCCCATACCACTGCTGGAACACAGCACTGAATGTAGCTGATGCATTATACTTTTTAAAATATTTTAATGTGCATTTATTTGTTTAGAAATCTCTTATAAACACATATATATATATATATATATATATATATATATATAATTGCTAAAAAAAGAGACATCAAAAAAAGTTTAATCAATGAAATTAATAATGGTGATAATCAAAAATGTATTAAATATTATCCCCTTCCCACCGGCTTTTGTTTGGCCCTTTCAGGGTTCTAAGCGCTGGGAGGTGGGCATTTGAATCATGTGGATGTCACAGTGGTCACATGATCAGAAAGCTCCTGTATGCATGTAATCTCTGGCTACCGTGTTGGGAGCGCGCTCTCAGCACGGTAAGTGTTTTACACAGGGCTGCATATATGCGACCACTCTGAGTGAAAGTCCACATGCTGAGAGGCCACATATGCGTTCGACCAGCATGAAGAGGTTAATCGATTATCATTATTAGTAACGATGAACCATAAAAAAAAAATAGAAAGATCATGTTGAAAATGAAACTGCAAATAAACATCCTTATTTATGTTTTTTGAATGGTTCCTCAACAGCCAACCATAATCCTGCAGCTTTTCGACAGACTTTTTCCTGGGCGTGGGGGTGTCCTGCACACCCCTAAACCGGAGCAGGCAAAATGATAGAGAATGAATATGAAAATATATATATAAAATTTTCATTCTCATTTTCTCTGTGGCTGGTTGGCAAGTGGTTAAAATAGTCAATGTTGATTGAGAGAGTTCCGCTTTGGGCTCTATTCACACTAATGCGTTTTTTGATGCATTTTGCAGAAAACCAGGGAAATTTTTTAACATTGGTTCCTATACAACATGTTCACATCAATGCATTTTTGTGCCTCTGCATTTTTGGAAAGGGTTGGGGTCTTTTTTCCTGAAAAATGCAGTGTTTTTCATGTGATAGACTTTGATGGACCCACATGAAAAATGCAGGTAACATGGTTTTACATCGATTTTGCCACGATTTGCGTGCTTTTTCTTTTTTTTTTTTTTTTTGGTCACTGTATATAGCTGGTTGCTAAGAAGGGGGCCGGGAAGCCGACCGCCGCATTCTTAACAACCGGTGAGTCATCAGCTGTCAGCGGGCTTCCCCACTGAATGTAAAAAAAAAAAAAATTAGCCGGCTAAAAAAAAAAAAAAAATAGTATAAAAAAAACAGTGTGGACGACACTGCAACATGCTAGCGCATGGAACGTGTCCACCTACATTGCGGTAATGCACATGAAATTGGATGCTTAAAGTATGGTGCATATGGGCAGCCAGCCACCAAAATAAGAAATCCAAAATGTTTGAGTAATTTGTGTTGGATTTATGTTTGGATACATTTGCAAATATATGTGAAGCCGCACTGCCATGTCAAGGCTCCTCTGCAATGTGCGGTCCCTAAATCTTCTCTAATGCCATTTCCACATTGTGACATCCAGAGCAAGAAATCCATTCCCAGTCTAAACTAGTTTAAAAAATTTATTCAAAACAGATTTTGGTTGCATATATTTTTACAATCATATGTAAAATTACCTTCCATTACAGGCTGTTCCAAACCTGAAAAAAAATACCGGCCTCCAACCTCCCCTCATAGCTGGTCCAATGCACGCCTGAAAATAATAACTATTTACTGATTCAGGTTTTCATGTAATCCCTAACCCTAAATAAACACAGTCCTTTTATTATTGATAATAAATGCTGGTAGGTCAGTAGCTTGACCCTGGCATGATGTGATGAAGCATAGTTCAGAGACCTGACTGCCTGCTACTCTGAGTACAGCCCATGCTCTACAGGGAAGGCAAGTATACAGTGAAGGGAAAAAAGTATTTGATCCCTTGCTGATTTTGTACGTTTGCCCACTGACGAAGAAATGATTAGTCTATAATTTTAATGGTAGGTTTATTTTAACAGTGAGAGACAGAATAATAACAAAAATATCCAGAAAAACACATTTCAAACAAAGTTATCAAATTGATTTGCATTTTAGTGAGTGAAATAAGTAATTGACCCCTTTACAAAACACGGCTTAGTACTTGGTGGCCAAACCATTGTAGGTAAGCACAGAGGTCAGATGTTTCTTGTAGTTTGCACCCATCTCATGAGGGATTTTGTCAAACTCCTCTTTGTAGATCCTCTCTAAGTCATTAAGGTTTTGAGCCTGACATTTGGTAACTCGAACCTTCAGCTACCTCCATGTATTTTTTTTTTATGTGATTAAAGCGGAGTTCCACCAAAAAGTGGAACTTCCACCTGTTGTACTCCTTTGCCCCTCAGGTGCCACATTTGGCACCTTTTTGGGAGGGGGGGGGCAGGATAACCTGTCTTTCACGGGTATCCTGTTCCCACTTCTGGGAGCCTCAGCTGTGGGTATTGACGTCACCGTCTGGGCTCCCTCCTCTATCCCTGGCCACCGGGACAGGAGGAGAGGAGCGGAACGCATGCACAGTAGGGTTCATGGCCAGGTTCCCTTACTTGCAATGGAGGCGGCATGCACCCGACAGCTGATGGAAACATCAGCTGTGGTGCCGACATTGCTGGGCTCCAGGACAAGTAAGTGTCTGATTATTAAAAGTCAGCAGCTGCAGTATGTGCAGCTGTGGGCGGACCTCTGCTTTAAGGTCTGGAGGCTGGCTAGGCCACTCCAGGACCTTAAAGTGGAGTTCCACCCAATTTTACAACTCTTCAGCATCCCTCACTAAACTGTGCACTGTAAACAAATTGGATATTTTTAATTTTTTTTTCTCAGCACCTACTGTATATCTGCTGTATTCATTTTTCACTTCCTCCTCCCTGGCCGCGGCCCATCGCATCATTTCCTGTTTGCAATGCCTTCTGGGAAGGGGCGGCAACTTCCTCTGAAACTGCCATTGCTATGGAAACCTGACCTGAAACCTATTACACTGCTTGTGCTGCACTGAGCATGTGCGAGATCTGCAAGGATGAGATCCAGGAAGAAATACAGTCTGGCTTCAGATGCCCACACTTAAGATGGCCACGGCCTGCTGTAAGTTTATGAAATAACAAACTACTGCTATAAACCAACAAAACAGACCTTAGTTTACAGACTAACGTTACTAGAATACATTAAGCTTGTGTATTATAGGGGTATTTTTATTTAAAAAGTATAATTTCGGCCGGAACACCACTTTAAAGTGCTTCTTCTTGAGCCACTCCTTTGTTGCCTTGGTTTTATGTTTTGGGTCATTGTCATGCTGTAATCCCCATCCACAACCCATTTATTCCCCTGGCAGAGGGAAGGAGGGTCTCGCCCAAGATTTGATGGTATATGGCCCCGTCTATCGTCCCTTTGATGTAGTGAAGTTGTCATGTCCCCTTAGCAGAGAAACACCCCCAAAGCATAATGTTTCCACCTCCATGTTTGACAGTGGTGATGTTGGTCTTGGGGTCATAGGCAGCATTCCTCTTCCTCCAAACACAGCGAGTTGAGTTGATGCCAAAAAGCTCAATGTTAGTCTCATCTGACCACAACACTTTCACCTAGTTCTCCTCTGAATCATTAGCAAACTTCAGACGGTCCTGTACATGTGCTTTCTTGAGCAGGGGGACCTTGCGGGTGCTGCAGGATTTTAGTCCTTCATGGCGTAGTGTGTTACCAATTGGGGAAGTATAGTTTTAGAGCTAGTCTGTTGGAAAGACTCAATTTAGGCACCACATCCCTTATTGCGAGAATAATATAGAAGGAGAGAAATTGGGACTTTTAAAGTGCACACATATACAAAGTTTGGAAAAATAGAAAATATTTATTGAATTAAAAATACAAATGTGAAAAAGAGTAAAACCACTTTTAAAAACAACTATTATAGTGATCAGTCTATACACACACAGTTTATTGTAACAGAATCTCCTGAAGAAGCCGTGAATGACGAAACATGTAGATAGACAATTTACTTCTGTTGTTTGTTACTGATGTACTGCGGTTTTACTCCTTTTTTCACATATGTATTTTTAATTAAATAAATATTTTCTATTTTTCTAAATTTTGTATATGTGTGCGCTTTAAAAGTCCCAATTTCTCTCCTATGTTATTCTTGTGTTACCTATTGTTCTCTTGGTGACTATGGTCCCAGCTGCCTTGAGATCATTGGCAAGATTCTCCCGTGTAGTTCTGGGCTGATTCCTCACCATTCTCATGATCATTAAAAATCCACGAGGTGAGATCTTGCATGGAGTCTCAGACCGAGGGAGACTGACAGTTATTTTGTGTTTCTTCCATTTGCAAATAATCGCACCAACTGTTGTCACCCCCTCACCAAGCTGCTTGTGTAGATCTACAATCTTGTCACTGACATCCTTGGACAGCTCTTTGGTCTTGGCCATGGTGGAGAGATTGGAATCTGATTGATTGCTTCTGTGGACAGGTGTCTTTTATACAGGTAACAAGCTGAGCTCGTTACCTGTATAGAAGACACCTGGGAGCCATAAATCTTGCTGACTGATAGGGGATCAAATGCTTATTTCACTCATTTAAACGGACGTTTTTTTTGGGAGCAGTGATTTTAATAATGCTTAAAGTGAAACAATAAAAGTGTAATATTCCTTTAAATATCGTGCCTGGGGGGTGTCTATAGTATGCCTGTAAAGTGGCGCATTTTTCCCCTGTTTAGAACAGTCCCTGTACAAAATGACATTTCTAAAGGAAAAAAAGTCATTTAAAACTGCTTGCGGCTGTAATGTAATGTTGCCCCCCCCCCAGCCCATTACCAGGCCCTTCGGGTCTGGTATGGATATTAAGGTGAACCCCGCATTCATATTAAAAGAAAAAAAAGGCATGGGGCCCCCAGGCCCTATATACTCTGAACAGCAGCAGTATACAGGCGGTCCCCGGGTTACAAACAAGAAAGGGACTGTAGGTTTGTTCTTAAGTTGAATCTGTTTGTATTTTGGAACAGGTACGTTTTGTAAGTGTAGCTCCAGCCAAAAAAATCAATTTTTAAGCTTTTTGGATAACATAGGGAAGGGTTATCATCACCCCTGTAACATTTGTTTTTCTGTCTGTGCCCCTGTTCAGAAGATTTCACCTCACTTTCTGTCCCAATGACAATTGGATTTTGAAAATTTTGGGTTATTAGGGAAACAAGGATTGGTGATAAAGCATTAGTGGGGAGACACCTTTTTTCCCATATTAACTCTTACAGGAGAGAATTTCCCTTCCTAGGGGTAGATTTCCTCTCACTTCCTGTTGTCTCCCTCCGTTTGTAAGTCGGATGTCTGAAAATAGGGGACCGCCTGTATATACTATACGGTCTGCCCTATACACTCTGCGGAAAATTGGGCTTTAGGTGTTGGTGGTACCAGAACACTGTAAGCCCTCACAGTTACTCTTGGTGGGTGCTGGAACGGGCCCTGCTATGAAATATTATATCAAGAATTGTAATGACATGCCCCTGTTAAACAGGGGCAGAAAATTGGGTCTTAGGCGGTGGTGGTGGCACAACACTGTAAAGCCTCACAGATAATTTTGTTGAGCGCAGGAATAGGCCCTGCTATGAAATATTAGATCAAAAATTGTAATTACACGCCCCTGTTGCACAGGGGCAGAAAAATTGGGCCTTATTCAGTGGTGGTGGTGCCACAACACTGAAACCCCTCACAGATACTCCTGTTGAGCGCAGGAACGAGCCCTGCTGTTAAATATTCGATCAAAAATTGTAATTACGTGCCCCTGTCAAACAGGGGCAGAAAAATTGCGCCTTAGGTAGTGGTGGTGGTGCCCTTAACCGAATATATATTCTTAGAAGCTATCATCATGAAAATTGAGGAGGAATAGGATAGTCACTCAGCATATGTAGTCTTCAAGGGATCCCACATCACGCATATGCGGTCTTCCAGGGATCCCACATCCATAGAAAAATCATTTGGTTACATCAGGTGCTTGGTAGCTGGTGATCCAAGACTGATTCATTTTTATGAATGTGTGCCAATCAACAGAGTCTGTGGACAGGCGCACTCTGATCGGTTACAAAGCCTCCAGCAGCACTGAATGTGCGTTCAGAAAGAACGCTGGATGCAGTACAGGCCAGTAGCTCAATTGCATATTGAGCAAGCTCTGGCCAGTGGTCCATCCTCAAGACCCAGTAACCCAGTGGATGTTCTGGTGGAAAGGTCTCCAAGTCTGGTCTTGCCCCTAGATATTCCTGCATTATGTAATTCAGACGCTGGCGATGGTTGCTGGAACCGATCAGACCTGGGCACTGAGGACTGAAGAATTGCCTGAAGGCATCGGTCAGCCGGCCACCTTCTCCACTGCTCTTTCTGTGACTGAACGAAGCCTCAGCAACACGTCCAGCACCAGGAAACTGTAACCTCCCAGGCTCTGTAAACGCATTGCACAAACCTTTCTGCAAGGCCTCCCGAAGATATTTCATCCTCTGCTCCCTCTGCGAAGGCTGGATAAGTTCTGCAACCTTACTCTTATAATGTGGATCAAGAAGGGTTGCCAGCCAGTAATGATCCCTCTCCTTGATACCACGAATCCTAGGGTCCTTTCACAGGATTTGCAAGATCAGGGAGGCCATGCAGCTTAGGTTTGCAGAGGCTTTCGATCCTGAGTCCTCTGGGTCACTAAAGATCACATGATCCTCAACCACTTCCCAGCCACGTACAACTCCATGGGTTTCTGGGGACTGCAAACGATCCCTAAAGACTGCTGCTGATGCTGAGTGTTATCCCCCACCTCCATGCTGACACAATCCTCCTCTTCTTCTTCCTGTGTGATCGGCAGGCCTGCAGAAATACTAGTATCTGAATAAAGGGGGCCTTGAGAGGTAAGGAAGTCCTCCTCTTCCTCCCGCTGTTCTGCCTCAAGTGCCCTGTCCATTATTCCACAAAGTGTGTGCTCGAACAGGATGACAAGAGGGACAATATCACTGATGCATGCACGGTCACTGCTCACCATCCTCGTGGCCTCCTCAAATGCTGAAAGGACAGTGTATGCATCCTTGAACAGTAGCCACTGGCGTGGCGAAAAAAAGCCAAGCTCCCCTGACCCTGTCCTGGTGCCATACTCACACAGGTACTCATTGATGGCCCTCTGCTGCATGTGGAGCCACTGCAGCATTGCCAACGTTGAGTTTCACCTGGTGGGCATGTCACAAATGAGGAGGTTCTTGGGCAGGTTGCATTCTCTTTGAATGTCAGTCAGCCGAGCACTGGCATTATATGACCGGCGGAAATGACCACAGACTTTCCTGGCCTGCCTCAGGAGATCCTGTAAGCCCGGGTACCTGCTCAAGAACCGCTGCACCACCAAATTCAGGACGTGAGCCAAACAGGGAACATGGGTCAAGTGTCCCTGTCGGAGGGCGGAGAGGAGGTTGGTGCCATTGTCGCATACAACCATTCCTGGCTGAAGCTGGTGTGGCATCAACCACCTCTGAGCCTTTCCCTGCAGAGCTGACAGAATCTCTGCCCCAGTGCGGCTCCTGTCCCCTAAGCAGACCAACTCAAGCACCGCATAGCATCTTTTTTCCTGAGTGGTTGCATAGCCCCTTAAACACCTACGGAGCACCACTAGTTCAGAGGAGAAATCTGCAGAGGAAGAGGCCATAGAGGAAGAAGAGGAGGGGGTTGAGGAGAGAGCTGAGGCAGAATCACCACTAACATTTTGGAGGCGTGGTGGCGGAACAAGCTCCAACAATACTGAACCCTGTCCTGCATCCTTCCCAGCTGCCAGCAGAGTTACCCAGTGCGCCGTGAAAGAAAGGTAACGTCCCTGTCCATGCCTGCTGGACCATGAGTCAGCAGTAATATGCACCTTACTGCTGACCGCCCTGTCCAACGAGGCCAAGACATTGCCTTCCACATGCTGGTAGAGAGCTGGAATGGCCTTCCGTGAAAAGAAGTGGCGTTTGGGAACCTGCCACTGAGGTACCGCACATTCCAGAAATTCATGAAAGAGGGCAGAGTCTACCAGCTGAAAAGGCAGCAGTTGCAGTGCTAGCAATTTGGCCAAGCTAGCATTCAGACGCTGAGCATGTGGATGGCTGGGACCAAATTTCTTTTGACGGTTTAGCAACTGGGGTAGGGAAATTTGCCTGCTAAAATCCAATGTTGGTGTACCGCTAGCAGATTGGCTGCAAGTACTTGGGCCACCTATTTCTATACCTTCATTCCTCTCAGTACAGGTTTCTGAGAGGACTGGAGGTATAGTGGGGTTGGAGATCCCAGCTGATGAGGAGCAAGGAGAGGTCCATCTTGTTCTTTGATGTGGGTCTTTTAAGTGCTGTTGCCAACGGACTGCATGGGAAGTCGTCATATGTCTGGTCAAGCATGTGGTGCCCAATCGGCTGCTGTTTTGGCCACGCTTGATATGCTTCAGACATATTTTGCAAACAGCAACGGTGCGATCTGCTGCACACGTGTCAAAAAAGGCCCACACCGAAGAACTTTTCAAAATATGCGGGGAGTCAGCAGCGCCCTGCACCTGCTTAGCTCTGCGGTGTGACGCAATAGGGTGGCTGTCCTTAAGCTGCCCCCTGGAGGGCATCCTACCTCATTGGAGATGTGCCTCCTCCTCTTCCTCTCTTCTATCAGGCACCCAAGTTGAGTCAGTGACCTCATCATCCCCTCCCTCCTCGTCACTGGAGCAAACTTGACAGTATGCTGCAACTGGGGGAACATGACTGCTAGTTTCTTGACCTTTTTGGGCACCCCCTCTCTCTAGGCTGACGTTACTCCCTTCCTCAACCTGGGTACCATCATCGGAGCCTTCAAATCGCTGCGCATCCTCCTGCAGCATGTACCCGACACTGTGGTCGAATAGTTCGGGGGACTCCTCCGTGCATGATGGTGGGGCTAGGGAAAGAGTGACTGTTGACATGGAGCCGATGGAATAGGCTGCTTTGGCAGCTGCATTGGCAGGCAAACTACTCTGAGCCTGGGTGACAGAGGATGAGGAGGGCTGTGTTATCCATTCCACCAACTCTTCTGCATGTTGTGGCTCAATAATACGGCCAGCTGCAGGAAAAAAGGACAAGCGTGTCCCACGGCCACGTGCTGAGGATGCACCGTGTCCACGACCAGCACTGTCGACTGTAGACAGAGCCTGCTTGCCCTCTTTTAGTGGCCTGTGGGTGTCTGCCTCTCCTTGGTGGCCTCCTGAACATGCTGTAAATTTTGTTTAGCAAAAAAACACTACACTGTATTGTGTACTATGTACACCACCAGGAAAGTTGTAGCAACTGCACTAGGGGTGCACGGTACTGTGTACACCAACAGAAGTGTAATAACAACTATGGGTGCACTGTATGTATTGTGTACACCACCAGGAAAGTGGTAGCAACTACACTATGGGTGCATGGTACTGTGTACACCAACAGAAGTATAACAACAACTATAGGTACACTGTATATATTGTGTACACCACCAGGAAAGTAGTCGCAACTAGGGGTGCACGGTACTGTGTACACCAACAGAAGTTTAATAACAACTATGGGTGTACTGTATTGACCACCAGAAAAGTATGAGCAACTGCACTATGGGTGCACAGCATTGTATACTGTGTACACCGCCTGAAGTATATTGGAAACAGTACACCGCAAACGGCCTGCAGTGAGATATAGCTAAACTGTATGCAGTGGATATATATATATATATATATATATATATATATATATATACACACACACACATGAGACTGACTGTATGTGTGTGTGTGTATATATATATATATATATATATATATATATTAAATACACCACAGCTAACTGAATCACCTGCCTGCCAGAAGTATATTAGAAAGAGTACACCAGGAACAGCTTGCAGTGAGATATAGCTAAACTGTATGCAGTGGATATATATATATATATATATATATATATATATATATATATATATATATATATATAAATATATGAGACTGACTGTATATTTTATATATATATATATATGAGACTGACTGTATATTTTAACCGGTTCAATACCGGGCATTTTCACCCCCTTCCTTCGCAGACCAATTTTTAGTTTTCAGCACTGTCGCACTTTAAACGACAATTGCGCGGTTGTGCGACGTTGTACCCAAACAAAATTGATGTCCTTTTTTCCCCCACAAATAGAGCTTTCTTTTGGTGGTATTTGATCACCTCTGTGGTTTTTATTTTTTGCGCTATAAACAAAAGAAGAGCGACAATTTTGAAAAAAACACAATATTTTTTACTTTTTGCTATAATAAATATCCCAATTTTTAAAAAAAAAAAAAATTTTTTCCTCAGTTTAGGCTGATACGTATTCTTCTACATATTTTTGGTAAAAAAAATCGCAATAAGCGTATATTGATTGGTTTGCGCAAAAGTAGCGTCTATAAAATATGGGATAGATTTATGGCATTTTTTAAAAAAAATTATTTATTTATTTTTTTTACTAGCAATAGCAGCGATCAGCGATTTTTTTTTTTTTCGTGACTGCGACATTATGGCGGACACATCGGACACTTTTGACACATTTTTGGGACCATTCACATTTATACAGCGATCAATGCTATAAAATTGCATTGATTACTGTGTAAATGTGACAGGCAGTGAAGGGGTTAACCACTAGGGGGCGGGGAGGGGTTAAATGTGTTTCCTAGGGAATGCTTCTAACTGTAGGGGGAGGGGACGCACAAGGGGAGGAGACCGATCAGTGTTCCGCTGTTCTGGGAACACAGATCGCTCTCCTCTGGACTGACAGGACGTGGATCTGTGTGTTTACACACACAGATCCACGGTCCGGCCCGGTTAACGGGCAATCGCGGGTGCCCGGCGGACATCGCGCCCGCCGGGCACTCGCACCGGGTCCCGAGCAACGCGGCGGGCGCGCGCGCGCCCCCTAGGCGGCCGGGAACCCGAGGCCGTCATATGATGTCCACCCAGGATGGGAGATCCCATCTGTGGACGTCATTTGACTATAGGCGGGTAGGGAAGTGGTTAAATACACTGCAGCTAACTGAATCACCTGCCTGCCTGAAGTATATTAGAAACAGTACACCAGGAACGGACTGCAGCGAGATCTATCTAAACTGGATACAGTGGATATATATATATATATATATATATATATATATATATATATACACACACACACACACACACGAGACTGTATCTATATATTAAATACACTGCAGCTAACTGAATAACCTGCCTGCCTGTTCAATCTAAATGACACTTTCTCTCCGTCCATGCCAGCAACGACACACTACACAAGGCCGACATGCAGGTGGCCTTATATAGTGTGGGCGTGGACTTAGTCCCCCTGAGCCATGATTGGCAAAAGGCATTTGGCCAATTATGGTCCTCTTAGCTGAGGGCGCTGTGATTGGCCAAAGCATGCAGGTCATGGTGCATGCTCTGGCCAATCACCATACAGCAATGTACTGCACTCCCGCAGTGCATTATGGGCCTTTACGCCCCGCCGAAATTTGGCACGAACGGCCCATAATGTTCGGTTTTCGACGAATGGGCAAACAGCCAATGTTCGAGTCGAACTCATGTTCGACCCGAACAGACAGCTCATCCCTAAAGTTAAGCTGAACTGAGAAAATCCTGCATCGGCCATCAGGGACTTGTGTCTTGAGCCATAGTTGAACACCGGCCTGGGGGGACAAGAGGGAGAAGGAGCCGAGGCAAAGAAGAAAAGAGAAAGAAGGACCAGAAGAGGAGAAGAGGGACGAAACAAAAACAAGGTAGTAGAGGAGGGGAGGTAGTACAGAGTACAACACGTCAAGCGTGAACCACATCTAATTGTAAGATGTGCAAGACGGGGGCTCTGCCACCAGACACATAGCTGTTCCGGGCTTGAGCAGCCTGAGTAGTTAGCTAGAGGGAAAGTCTTGGCTAAGAAGAAATAAAAAAAGGGGGGAGGGGCATACGGAAAGTACATTAAGCCCTCCCAGGGGGAACATTCAGTGTATAGGTAGGCCATAACATGTGAAGTGAGAGGCAACATAAACAAGGCCTACATTGTGTCATAAACAGACAATAATACAACATGTCATCGACTTAATATTGATACAAGTGAACCACCCACGGGCACGACCTGGGTCAGCAGGAAGGGACCGGCCACACGGAGACCCTGACCAACTGGTCAAGGGAATCTCATGTAAAAATCACTGCGGGGACCTCCAGGGCTAGCCCCCCTGCCCCACTAACCCAGGAGGGAGAAAATATCCCTAAGAGTCCAAGGGGGACATGTACAGCAGGCGCGCCAAGTTTTAAGTTGACTGAGAGGCTCGCAGGCAGAGGCCCAACTGGCAGAATATCGAGGGGGGGGGCTGGGTGGGGAAAAGGGATATGCAGAAATAAGAACATGGTAAGTGTGTGTGGGAGAGGGGCGTGTGAGCCCTGTGTGCGAGCCCCTGCATTATCTTCATCCAGCATTCAACCTAGGTAAAGAGGGAAGATGATCAGGGCTCTATATTCAGTAAAAGGCTTATCATAGCTATTACAGGTGTAGGGGCATCACAGGCTAACCCATAGCAAAGTAAAGGTAGAAATGGGCTCTAAGTCCAAGATGGTATCAATGATGCCACCAGAACACACAAAAAAAAAGAAAATTAAAAAATGATATAGTGGTTGGATAAAAAGGTTACAGTTTTATGACAACCATAGTTCGAGTGTCAATGATGTCAGAGGTAAGCGGCATTGTGTGGGACGCTAAGCTGTGGGGCCGCGTCAAATAGGCGCGTGCATGCTAATGGTTATTTGCTTTGTTGAAGTCCATACATGAAAGAGTCTTAATAATGGCAACATTCAAAAATGGTGCAGCTCACCTGTTTACAGGTAAGGATGTGAGCAAACAAAAAAAAAAGAAAAAAAAACAACAAAAGCAACAGGGGGACAATAATTAAGGTTGGGGTAGGAGAAGATGTCTGTGGCTACCATCTCTCACAGTGGACGGTAGTAGAGGGGAACCGGTGAGTCCAAAACCCCAATAGTATCGGATATGGTGGGCCAGCAATACAGAAGTGTAGGGCTTCATCTGTCTCCTCTTCACGATCGTGGTCTGGGAAAGGTCTACGAAGACTTGATTGCGGTGTCCCTGGAATATCAGATCAGACTTGTCCCTGGCTGCCCACAGGAGGGTTTCCTTTGTGCGGTAATAAGTGAATTTTATCACAATGTGATATCTTGGGGCTGAGCGCACGGTGAATGCGGTCCAACTCCAGCCTCTGAGCCGCAGTTTACCCCTGTGGGCTCTATTTTTAAAATCCTGCAGACGGAGATGGGCAGCTTTCAGGTTCTCTTTAAGATCTGTGATGTTCTGCTCATGGTTCTCCAGGACTGTAGCGGCCGCATTCCATCTTGTTCTCAAGATCATTGGTGAGGGAGTCGAGTTCCCTGATCTCCTTGGTAAGGTGTGTGGCAAGTTTAATGGTTGTGGCCGAGAGTTCTGCTTGCAGCATAATTTTGAAGTGTGCCAGGAGGTCAGCATCGCGGAGCACAGCCTGTTGGTGTGGGGCCACATCCGAGGCATCACTCATGGCGTCCTCAGGAGAGGATTGCTGGAATAGGACCATTGGACCATTGGTCCTGGCTGGAGACCGAAGCTTCCATGATGGCGTCAGGAGGGGAGGCCGTGGGGAGATTCCACTTGGCACTAGAGGATCGAGTGGCCATGGATCTTCTCTCCATGAAGGTGCACAAGGCTGCGGGGAATCGGAGAGGTACGGGGGAAGCCAAGAGTGCCCTTATTAACGGTGCTTTTGTGCCTGATATGTCCGGGCGGCGAGGAGAGAAGTTAGCGAGCGGCCATCTTGGTTCGCTGCTCACGAATGCCTCCCTAAAGGAATACATTTTTCATGCATTTTTCTAAAGGGTATCAAAAACCGATCAATGTGAAAGGGCCATCACTGAGAATATAGCCTATCCATTCTCACTAGAGACCGGTGACATCACTAAGAATGCAGCCTATCCATTAACTGGAGACCAGTGACATCACTGAGAATGAAGCCTATCCATTCACCAGAGACCAGTGACATAAAAAATGCAGCCTGTCAATCTACCAGAAACTGATGACATCACTGAGAATGCAGCTCTCAAAGTAAATGACTACCTAGTCAATTTTAATCCACCTCTGCTACAGTGTTTTCTTATCATGGAAAGTTTAGAATTGACATGAGACAATATAAAAGTCAGATATTGGCAGATCACAAGACTGGGTACATGTGACATGGAATGTGATGTAATCTTTTGTTATCTGAGGGTGTGTGAACTTGTGACATGTCTATTTATGGAGTAAGATAATTCATTAGAAGGCAAATAAACGAATCAGTGTCTGCAAGTATGATATTAACCAGCATTTTTTGACAGAGTCACGGACTTCAGATGAGTACCCAATATATTATGTAATGGGGTTTTTATGACGTTGTTTAGTTGGTTAATATTTCTCATCTTCAATGAAGTGATCCTTTGTGGTAGCTCAGCTATAGTGTAGCAAACGTTTAATGGAAAACAAGATGGAAGGATATTATGCAATTCATACAAAATAACATTTACTGAGAATTACACCAAGCATACAGAACAAGAGAAGTGCTACTGTGCACAGCCCCTGATAACATCATATGTGACGAAACACGTAGGGCGGAGTTAGGACTAACATCGCTCCACACATGTTCGATATACTCACGCCCATTTTTGGTGGTCCTCTAGCATTTTGTATATGCGTCATATCTGTTGGATAATTGTAAGTGGGACTTCACTATGGTTAGCATTTTTGTTCCACTTTCATGATTGATGAGATGGATTGCTCTAGCTGGGAACTGCTGCCCTGTTTGGACAAACAGGAGTCCAAGAGATATACCTTAAAGCTATATGACAGATGTTTGGAATATATGGCGAAGGGTCTGGAGGATTGTATTATCAAAAGCGTGTGTTGACCACTATTTACTAGCGGTCAAATATTTCTGGTAACCCTCCTGTTTATTACACCCGGGTCCTGTGATCCTTTCTTGGATAACTTTGCTTCTGTTGACACCCCTGCATTGAATTTTTGAAGGACTTCTCCTTTATGATGTGAACAATTTCCATTCTCTATTTGGAACTGACACTCATATCCTACCCTGAAGCTTTTTCAACTGTACCTTGAACTTTGCCATTTCCTTGGGTTTTAAGTTTTTTTTATGTATTATAATTTAATCACTTATATGCATTCTGCCTTGAAATTTTCCACATTTTGTTGTGTTACAACCAAAAACGTTAATGTATTTTATTGGGATTTTATGTGATAGACCAACACAAAGTGACACATAATTGTGAAGTGGAAGGAAAATGATAAATGGTTTTCAAAATTTTTTACAAATAAATACCGTATTTATCGGCGTATAACACGCACCGGCGTATAACACGCACCTCAATTTAGGAGGGAATTTTAAGGAAAAAAAACTTTTAGGAGGGAACTTGAAGGGAAAAAAAACTTACATTTAAATGCCCATCATTGCAGCCTTCTCAGTGCAGCCTTGTCAGTGCAGCCTTGTCAGTGCAGCCATGTCAGTGCAGCCTTGCTAGTGCAGCCATGTCAGTGCAGCCTTGCCAGTGCAGCCATGTCAGTGCAGCCATGTCAGTGCAGCCTTGCCCCAGTCCAGCATTGCCCCAGTCCAGCCTTGCCCCAGTGCAGTCTTGCTGAAGCCTCTGAGCTTCAAAATCGCCGACCGCGATTTGAAAATGGCGCCGCCGGCGCTGAAATACACAGAGCCGGCCCTCGGCTCTTCTCGGCGGCTCTCGTTCACTTTCGGCTCCACTCGGACGGTGAGCGGAGCTATCCGAAACTAGCCGAGTATACTCGGCTAGGTTCGGGCGGCGCTCGAGTGAAACCGAAAGCGGCCGAGAAGAGCCGAGGACCGGCACTGTGTATTTCGGCGCCGGCGGCGCCATTTTCAAATCGCGGTCAGCGATTTTTTCATTCTGACAGGTCAGGATCGCAGGGGATCGGCGTATAACACGCACCCGCGATTTTCCCCTGATTTTAAGGGGAAAAAAGTGCGTGTTATACGCCGATAAATACGGTATGTGAAAAGTGTGGTGTACATTTGTATTCAGCCCCCCTGAGTCAATACTTTGTAGAACCGTCTTTCACTCCAATTACAGCTGCAAGTCTTTTCGGGGATGTCTCTACCAGCTTTGCACATCTAGAGAGGGACATTTTTGCCCATTCTTCTTTGCAAATTAGCTTAAGTTCTGTCAGAATTGATGGAAAGCATCTGTGAACAGAAACTTTCATGTCTTGTCACAGATTCTCAATTGTATTTAGGTCTGGACTACGACTGGGCCATTCTAACACATGAATATGCTTTGATCTAAACCATTCCATTGTAGCTCTGGCTGTATGTTTAGGGTCGTTGTCCTGCTGGAAGGTGAACCCCTGGTCCAGTCTCAAGTCTTTTGCAGACTCTTAACAGGTTTTCTTCTAAGATTGCCCTGTATTTGGCTCCATCCATTTTCCCATCAACTCTGAGCAGCTTCCCTGTCCCTGCTGAAGAAAAGCATCCCCACAACATGATGCTGCCACCACCATGTTTCACAGTGGGGATGAGGTATTCAGGGTGATGTGCAGTGTTAGTTTTCCGCCGCACATAGCGTTTTGCTTTTAGGCCAAAAAAGTTCAATTTTGGTCTCATCTGACCTGAGCACCTTCTTCCACATGTTTGCTGTGTCCTCCACATGGCTTCTCACAAACTGCAAACAGGACTTCTTATGACTTTCTTTCACCAATGGCTTTCTTCTTGTCACTCTTCCACAAAGACCAGATTTGTGGCGAGCAGGACTAATAGTTGTCCTGTGGACAGATTCTCCCACCTGAGCTGTGGATCTCTGCAGCTCCTCCAGAGTTACCATGGGCCTCTTGGCTGCTTCTCTGATGAATGCTCTCCTTGCCCGGCCTGTCAGTTTAGGTGGACGGCCATGTCTTGGTAGGTTTGCAGTTGTGCCATACTCTTTCCATTTTTGGATGATGGATTAAACAGTGCTCTGTGAGATGTTGAAAGCTTAGGATATTTTTTTATAACCTAACCCTGCTTTAAACTTCTCCACAACTTTATCCCTGACCTGTCTGGTGTGTTCCTTGGCCTTCATGATGCTGTTTGTTCACTAAAGCTGGCCATACACCTATAGATTATCTGCAGATTTTCTATGGTTAGATGGAAAAAGTGGGAGATTCCTCCATCCACACAGTTTAGCGAACATGGAGAAATCTGTTGCACTTTTTCTATCTAACCATAGAAAATCTGCAGATAATCTATAGGTGTATGGCCAGCTTAAGGTTAACTAACAAGCCTCTGAGGGCTTCACAGAACAGCTGTGTTTATACTGAGATTAAATTACACACAGGTGGACTCTATTTACTTATTAGGTGACTTTTGAAGGCAATTGGTTCTACTAGATTTTAGTTAGGGGTATCAGAGTAAAGGGGGCTGAATACAAATGCACGCCGCACTTTTCAAATACGGTATTTATTTGTAAAAAAAAAAATTAAAAAACATTTATCATTTTTCTTTTCACTTCACAATTATGTGTCACTTTGTGTTGGTTTATCACATAAAATCCCAATAAAATACATTTATGTTTTTGGTTGTAACATGACAAAATGTGGAAAATTTCAAGGGGTGTGAATACTTTTTCAAGGCATCGTATGTAAGGAGGGGATAAAGGAGCTGAGCCAGCACAGACAGTAATTAGAAACTCCTAGAAAAGGAGAAGTTGTGACATGCAAGGTGGAGGTGGCTGTGCGAAGGAAGTAGTCACATTTTTCATCAGGTTCAAAGGCACATTGCAAGTGAATACAAATCATTAATGAAAAGGAAAAACGCTGCAAGCGATTTTATCTGCAGTTTTAGATTGGTGACAGGCAAGGTGGCTTTTCTAGACGTCTTGGTGGTATTCCGCAGTCAATGCGATACATTCTCGACCATGACATATTAATTCCCCATTGTTCAGCACCTTGAGCCCTCGGTCACATTGGAGCGACTTGTCATGCAATTTGACAGGCCAAATCGCATGACATGTCGCACATCGTTGCTGACAATGGCTGTTGTTCAAATCAATGCGACGCTGACTTTGCGGTGCCGCATTGATTTGAAAAAAGTCGTTCCTGCACTACATTTGACGATTTTGGGTGCGACTTGAACAGACATCTGTGTACGAAGTCGCACAGATGTCTTCCAAGTCACCCTGACATGCGGCTTTGAAATCGTGAGATTTCAGATGAAGTCTCATGATTTCAAAGCCACAGTCAATGTAAACGAAGGGCTAATTGGCTTCTCGTTGCCACAGATGTACGGCATACGTTGGCAATAGCAGCCTGGTACATTTGCACACTGGTACACTTTTAAGTGCCCATGCAAACATAAACACACACATTGGGGTGCCTGCGTACGTAAATGTCCATTGCACTACACATGCTACATAGCGCTGCAGACACGGAGTGAGAGCAATAATTCTAGGCCCCTTATTCACAGTTAAAGTGATCCTAAATGACAAACATGTCATACTTGAGTTGCTCTGTGCAATGGCTTTGCACAAAGCAGCCCCAGTCTACCTCTTCTCGGGTCCCCCACCGAGTGCCCCCCATAGCGAGCCTCTTGTTATAGGGTCACCCATGCGGGCTCGCTCCCGAGCTTCGCTGTCTGCATCTGTTAACACAGACAGTGGAACTTAGCTCCGCCCCTCGGTCCCTCATCACTGGCTGAGATTGACAGCAGCAGGAGCCAATGGCTTCTTCTGCTGTCTCTCAGCCAATGAGGAGAGAGCAGAGAGAGCCTCTGCTTTGTGTACATCGTATTAAGAATGCATTAAGGTAAAAAAAAAAAATCTTCTGCCTTTGTAAAAACTTTTATTCTAAACTGATGACCTATTGGAGCTTTTAAAGCTTTGCCTGTGGAAAATATAGGGTACCGATATTTGTTGCCATCTCATGAGCGCACACAATTTTAAGGCTTGACATGTTGGGTATCTATTTACTCTGCACAACCTCATCTTTTATACATTACCGAAGATTTGGGTAATGTATTGCAATTGTGTGCACTAAAATCAACTTTTTTTTTTTTTTTTTAATTTAATATTTCTTTATTGGATTTTCAGAAAAAGGTACATACATGTCATGACCAAACCAATAGTAATAGCAGGAACAGATGTTCCATCTAGAAAGCTATTTTTACAGATAACACTGTGTAAAAAAGTAAACAGCAACATTTCAAATGGGTTGGCTGAAGCAAGGTTAAAATCAACTTTAACCACCCTGGCGGTATGATTATGTCAGATTTTTGAATGTCAAAGCGGTACATTGTTTTGCATAGAAATTTGGAGTTTTATATTGTAGGCTTAGTAATAACACACTTAAATCTGTCCAAACAAGAGTCTAGTAGACATCCCGGGTATGATAATGTTTGAAACTCAAAATCATAAATGATAATATTATAAATAATTATAAAAAATAATAATAATAAAATTAATTTCCCCACGAATCACTATCGCTCAATTCTGCAAGTGATTCTAATCTTATGCCCCGTACGCACGGTCGGAATTTCCGACAACAAATGTTCGATGCGAGCTTGTTGTTGGAAATTCCGACCGTGTGTATGCTCCAACGGACATTTGCTGTCGGAAGTTCCGACAACAAATGTTTGAGAGCTGGTTCTCAAATTTTCCGACAACAAAACTTGTTGTTGGAAATTCCGATCGTGTGTACACAATTCCGACGCACCAAAGATCATGCCTGCTCAGAATCAAGCAGAAGGAGCCGCACTGGCTATTGAACTTCATTTGTCTCGGCTCGTCGTACGTGTTGTATGTCACCGCGTTCTCGACGTTCGGAATTTCCGACAACATTTGTGCGACCGTGTGTAGGCAAGACAAGTTTGAGACAACATCCGTCGGAAAAAAATCCACGGTTTTGTTGTCGGAATGTCCGATCGTCTGTACGCGGCATTACTATCCCTGTTTTCTAGCTGATCTAAAACCACTTTTGACGTAAAGGGACACTTTTTGGTTGCCATGGACATTCTCAAGTTTCTAGGCAGAAAGAACAGTATATATAATAGAAAAGTGCATGCAGGGCACTGGACAAAGCACTGGGAACAATAGGGATGTGAAATTATTTGATACAGTAATGTAATCTGTAAGATAACAGTGTACTGTATGTGTTATGTTTTTTGTACTTTTTGAATTTCCTGCTGTACTTCGCCCCCCATGCGTTGCAACACATCGCAGGATCCTGGTGACAAATTAAGTAACCTGGACCAGGATTCTGCAATGCAATCCCGAGTGTGGCTTGGGGTTCCCACTAAATGGTACTGAAATTTAACCGCCGGGAAGGTTAACCGCTTCAGCTCCGAAGATTTTACCCCCTTCCTGACCAGAGCACTTTTTAAGATTCAGCACTGTGTCGCTTTAACTGACAATTGGGCGGTCGTGCGACGTTGTACCCAAACAAAATTGACGTCCTTTTTTTTCCCACAAATAGAGCTTTCTTCTGGTGGTATTTGATCACCTCTGCGGTTTTTATTTTTTGCGCTATAAAAAAAAAAGAGCGACAATTTTGAAAAAAACTCAGTATTTTTTACTTTTTGCTATAATAAATATCCCCCAAAAATATATTCGGAAAAAATTGTTTTTCCTCAGTTTAGGCCAATATGTATTCTTCTACATACTTTTGGTAAAAAAAAAATCGCAATAAGCATATATTGATTGGTTTGCGCAAAAGTTATAGCGTCTACAAAATAGGGAATAATTTAATGGCATTTTTTATTATTAATTGTTTTCTAATAGTAATGGCGGTGATCTGCGATTTTTATTGGGACTGCGACATTATGGTGGACACATCGGACACTTTGACACTATTTTGGAACCATTGTCATTTATACAGCGATCGGCGCTATAAAAATGCACTGATTACTGTGTAAATGACACTGGCAGGGAAGGGGTTAACCACTAGGGGGCGATGAAGGGGTTAAGTGTGTCCTAGGGAGTGATTCTAACTGTGGGGTGGATGGGCTACAACTCACATGACAGCGATCACTGCTCCCGATGACAGGGCGCAGTGATCTCTGTCATGTCACAAGGCAGAACGGGGAAATGCCTTGTTTACATAGGCACTTCCCTGTTCTGCGGCTCCGTGACACAATCGCCGGGAGACCGGCGGACATCGAGTCCGCCAGTCCCGCGACCACGGTCACACTGTACGCAGCAGGCGCGCGCGCGCCTTCTAGCCCTGACTCTTAAAGGGGACGTACAGGTATGCCCATTTGCCCACCGCTGCCATTGTGCGGACGTATCTCGGCATGCAGTGGTCGGCAAGTGGTTAATATATTTTACTGTTTTGGGGATTTTAGGTGTTTTTCAGGCCTAAAATTATTTTATTTAAGCATGTGGAAAAAAATACAAAAATGGCTCTGGCAGCGAAAGGGTCAACCGGACAACCAGATCTTTGCTGTTATAACCTAAGGCCGGGTTCACACTGCTCTGACATGGAAGTCGGACGCCTTCCGATCCGACTTTTTCCCTACGACTTCATGTCCGACTTCCCTGCGACTTCAATGAATGGGATCCGACTTTGATCCAACCATACCAGGTCCTGGTATGATTCTTGAAGGGGGAACCCCCACGCCCAAAAAATAAATTAATCAAAAACTGCGTTCGCTCCCCCCCAAAATCCATACCAGACCCTTATCCGAGCATGCAGCCCGGCAGGTCAGGAAAAATGGGGGGAGTTTGTAACACTACACTTTTTTTGGGTGAATGGGTAGGGGTACAATGTACTCCTACTCATTCACATAAGGGGGGCGGGATCTGGGGGACAACCTGGTAGTGATCATTGTATTCTGATGGCTGAGAAACCTCCTGCTGTCACCATACAATAGCTCTGCAGGAAAGATTCCCCCATCAACACTGAATATGTTGATGAGGGAATCAAAAATTTTCTTTCCTGCAACCCATGGTTGTAGAAAAGAAAGTTGCAGAATGTATAGCCTGCTTAAAGCGGAGTTCCAAAACTTTAAGAGAAGGTGACCCCCTGCCATTTTTTTGGGGGGGAGTGGATACCCTCTTTTCAGAGGGTTCCAGCTCCCACTTCCTCCTGGCGCACCCACGGCGCCGGAAGGAAGATCACCTCTCCCCCCCTCCCTCTCGGCAATCATCTGGGACACGTCACAGGTCCCAGATGATTGTGCGGCCAGTCGCAGCGCGGCTCGCGCATGCGCAGTGGGTGCCCAGCTGTAAAGCCACAGCCGGGCGCTCACAGTTACAAATGCCGGCGCCGCAGAGCGGAGGGGGAGACGGGCTTCGATCCCCCGCATCGCTGGACCCTGGGACAGGTAAGTGTCTGATTATTAAAAGTCAGCAGCTGCAGTATTTGTAGCTGCTGACTTTTAATTTTTTTTTAAGTGGAACTTCGCTTTAAGATGCTCTGATGTACCTCCACTGGACAAATGTCAGTGCAGACAACAGATTTGTGTATCTGTTGTTAAAGCGGTTGTATACCCGCAAAAAATTTTTTTTTTTCTACCCCTGTAAAGCAAAAGGCATAATGAGCTAGTATGCCCATGAGCTAATACTTACTTTAGAATGAGGCGTCGGTATCTTACCTGGTCCACGCCGAGGGAGCTGTCATGTTGCCTTGGCATGTCTTCCGGGTATCGCGGTTCCAGCGCTGTGAGTGGCTGAAACCGCGATGTCGTCACTCCCGTGCATGGGAGATTTCTTCCTCGGCAAGGTCCAGCAGTTGCCGGTCTTCAGCCGAGAATCCCCTGTGCGCATGCGCCGCTGCAGTCAGCGGCTCATCGCAAGGGGAATATCCCCTAAACCGTAAAGGTTTAGGAGATATTTTTTTTACCTACAGGTAAGCCTTATTATAGGCTTACCTGTAGGTAAAAGTAAATAAAATGACTATACAACCACTTTAATAGGTACATGAGTCTGGGGCACACACTACATGTGGAGGCCTCTCTGTTACACAGCCTGCAGAGACAGGTACTTTGCCCATCTCTGTACGCCAACCTAGTATAACTGCACGATTCCGGCCAAAATAAGAATCACAAATTTTTTGCTTAGAATAAAGATCACGATCCTCGTGGCGTAACATCATCTTTCACATTATACAAAAAAAAAAAATTGGGCTAACTTTTCTGTTTAGTTTTTTAAATTATTTAAAGTGTATTTTTTTGAAAGATTGCTGCGCAAATACAGTGTGACATAAAATATTGCAACAACCACTGTTTTATTCTGTAGGGTCTCTGCAAAAAAAAAAAAAATATATATATATATATAATGTTTGGGGGGGGGGGGGTGTCTAAGTAATTTTCTAGAAAAAAATACTGATTTTTAACTTGTAAGCAACCAGTGTCAGTAAAAGGTTTAGTCTTTAACCGCCTCACGCCCGCCGGCCGACAAATGACGGCCAGGCAGCGCAGCTCTCGTTCTGGGCGGGCGTCATATGACGTCCTCCCAGAACGACCGCTATCGCGCGCCCCTGTGGGCGCGCATCGCGGCGATCGGTGGTGCGGTGTGTCAGTCATACACACTGATCTCAGTAAAGAGCCTCTGACGGAGGCTCTTAACCACGTGATCAGCCGTGTCTAATTACAGCTGATCACGATGTAAACAGGAAGAGCCGTTGATCGGCTTTTCCTCACTCGCGTCTGACAGACGTGAGTAGAGGAGAGCCAATCGGCTGCTCTCCTGACAGTGGGGGTCTGTGCTGAATGTTTATCAGCACAACCCGCCCGGGACAAACAGGATGCCGCCAGGACCACCAGGTAATGGTACCACCCTGGACCACCAGGTATGCCACCCTAGACCACCAGGGAAATGCCAATCAGTGCCCAGGCAGCGGCCAATCAGTGCCCAGGCAGCGGCCAATCAGTGCCCATCCCCAATGCCTGCCAGTGCCATCGGTGATGCCTATCGATGCCATCTATCAATGCCGCCTATCAGTGCCACCCATAAGTACCGATCAGTGCAGCCTTTCAGTGCCCATCAGTGCCACCCATGAGTGCCCATCAGTGTCGCCTATCAATGCCCATCAGTGCTGCATATCAGTGCCCATCGTCAGTGCCACCTCATCAGTGCCCATCAGTGAAGGAGAAAATTTTTATACCAGAAACAAAAGAAAAACTTTTTTTTTTTTTCAAAATTTTAGGTCTTTTTTTATTTGTTTAGCAAAAAATAAAAACACAGAGATGATCAAATAGTACCAAAAGAAAGCTCTATTTGTGGGAACAAAATGATAAAAAGTTTGTTTGGGTACAGTGTAGCATGACCGCGCAATTGTCAATTAAACAGCGACAGCGCTGAAAGCTGAAAATTGGCCTGGGCAGGAAGGGGGTGTAGCTGCCCAGTATTGAGGTCCAGCCAAAAAAAAAAATTTAAAAGTCAGCAGATACAAATACTGTTAATATACTGTTATACTGTTAATGTATGGACACTTACCTGTCCAGGGAGCCTGCGATGTCAGCACCCCAGCCGATCTTTGGATCGACTCCCGGGTGCTGCCGCCGCCATTCCTGGTACGGGAACCAGGCAGTGAAGCCTTTCGGCTTCACTGTTGGTTCCCTACTGCACATGCGCAAAGCGCACTGCACTTTCTAATCGGCCCGGCAGTGGGGGGGGGGGGAGGAGGGGGCCGAACTTCCAGGAGATCGGGCCGCAGCCCGTCTCCCGGAAGTGAGGAAGGGGACCTGTCATAAACGGGTCCCCGTTCCCCCCCTCCCCCCCTCCCCCCTGAAAGGTGCTAAATGTGACGCGGGGGGGGGGGGGAGCATATAAGCAGAAGTTCCACTTTTGGGTGGAAGTCAGCTTTAAGTTGGTAAACTGACTTCATTTACAGACGGAAGTTCTTCCCTTTGATCTAAAGAACTAAATTATTACAATGTTCATACTTGCCTTTGCCTAAGCTAAACTTGGCTGTCTTTTTTTTTTTTTTTTTTTGACAGCTGTCAGCTGTGAGCAGAGAACTCTGCACTGAATCGGGAAAATGCCGAGGTAAGATTGCGGGGGGGGAGAATCGCGATCTCGATTCTTTAACGATTTATCGTGCAGCTCTACAACCTGGAGTAAGTCCTAGTTAACTCCAGTTTCGTTTTCTAAAAAATAGATAATTTAATAATAATTTAGTAATAATTTTTTTTTAATTTGCTGCAATTTGTAAAAGTGGTGCTATTAAGAACTACTTGAATCTGCCCCACGCGTTGGTAAAGTCACTAAAACAGGTGGCAGGGATATTTAGGGCTCAGGGCCATAGTGTCAAAAAAGTGTTGTTAGGGATTTCTTGAATTCCCTTCAGTGTCTATAGAAGTCATCTGACTATAATAAACCAAAATGGCAATGGTCGGTAATGCTAACCGCACCTATACATACAGGCTGTACTTTGTATCATGTGGAAGTCACTGACATAGTTAATGTACTGTAGGTAAGCACACATTCCTGTGTGATCTATATATATATTTGTATCTATCACGTGTGTGTGACGTTTGGATCTGATTGTTTAGATTGGCAGAGAACTCGGATTACCTACACAAACCTGCATATTATCTACAACCCGTTCAGCCAGTTACTTCCTTACTGGTGACCTCAATGTCTTGTGACCTGAATGATGTCACAGCCCCGCCTTGTGTCAAGTCCATAAAAGGAGGATACCGGAGAGCAGGTGTGTGACAGTCTCCAGGACACTGCAGGGATTAGGTGAGTGTGATTATACCTTTCCCACTAGTACCAGGGATATATCTCCTCCTTGTTGTATGCATCTAAAGCCAGCCTGTGCATGCTGGTCTTTGTAGTTCTGCGGGAGCAGAATAAGCTGAGTCTCCTTGCTTGCTTGTAAGAGTTGCTTGTCTGGCGGCAGAGGATGGTTGGCTTTCTACTAATGTTCCCAGAGGTGTGCAGGGCATGCTAGAACTTGTAGTTTCCCTCTCTGCCAGTGTCTGACTTGCTCAGGTGTCTCCTTAATTGTCGATCATTTTTTAAATGGAGCTTTGAGAAGCCAGAACTCAACACGTTGCGTGTGATCAATGTTTACCAGTAAATAGAGACTAGCTAACAGGGACCCTCCTTATATTGGTTCAGGAAAATAGAGAGCGAATGGCAAAATTTTTGCTTATACTGTGCCACATCCAATATTCAAGAAAGAAAGAGAAGTTTCCCCTAAGTGGACTTTTAAGGCAACTAATAGTATCACATGTACAAATATGCAAAGTATAGTAGTAGAAAAAGATTTTATTAATGATTAAACATAGTTAAAAATACATATAGAAATGAAATATTGATTTATCAAATTTCACATAAATCAATATTTCATTTCTATATGTATTTTTAACTATGTTTAATCATTAATAAAATCTTTTTCTACTCCTACACTTTGCATATTTGTACATGTGATACTATTAGTTGCCTTAAAAGTCCACTTAGGGGGAAACTTCTCTTTTTTTCTTTATATTGGTTTTGTAGAGACGGAAAAAGAGCTGGAAATTTCATGAAAAGTGGTATCTGTGATCAATCTTTTCCTATTCTAACTCCTACCAGGAATTGTTGGGTTCCTCGGGTACAGAATATCTCTTGGGAAATCCCGACTCCCCCCCAGTTCTTTAAAGTAGTAGTAAACCCACTTTTTCATCTTTTACCTACAGGTAAGCCTGTAACAGGCCTTACCTGTGGGTACTGTAAATATCTCCTAAACATGCACTGTTTAGTAGATATTCGGAGTGCATGCAGCTGGTGACGTCATCAGCACATGCGCTCTGAAAGTCCAGCATACCGTGCCAGACCTTCAGAGCATGTGCCGTAAAATAGCAGCTCCCGCACGGGAGTGACATCACCGTGCCCCCGGCCACTCATGTAGCCAGAGGCCGCAAACCCGAAAGGAAGACCAGTTGAAGATGGTGTCTCTCAGCGGTCACAGAGCGATGCTGGAGGGCTTAGTTTTAAGGTAAATCTCTCATAATGTGCTAGTATGCATCACATTTATTTCTATAAGGGTCCTTTCACACTGGAGCGGTTTGCAGGCGCTATTGCGCTAATAATAGCGCCTGCAAACCGACCCGAAAGTGCCGCTCCTTTCATTCCAGTGTGAAAGCCCCGAGGGCTTTCACACTGGAGCGATGCGCAGGCAGGACGGTAAAAAAAGTCCTGCTAGCAGCATCTTCGGAGCGGTGAAGGAGCGGAGTGTATACTGCTCCTGCCCATTGAAATCAATGGGACGGCGCGGCTATACCGCCGGCAAAGCGCCTCTGAAGAGGCGCTTTGCGGTGGTTTTAACCCTTTCTCGGCCGCTAGCAGGGGGGTAAAACCGCCCCCCGCTAGCGGCCGCATACCGATGGTAAAGCGCCACTTACAATAGCGGCGCTTTACCGCCGACAACGCCCTCGCCCCAGTGTGAAAGGACCCTCAATGTGGTTTACTTCCGCTTTAATGAGTGGAGGTCATAGCCCCAACCTGTTACTTCCCGTATCTTTTGCCTCTGGTTTTCCTCCCCCTGCGTACCCCTTCTATTCCCCCTCTTGACACCCAGCACACAGAAAGAAGAGCAGGGCAAAGCTGACCATACACAGCACTGTACAATCATTGTACAATCTGCTGTAGTACGAGGGTCCATCCTAAGCACGCCAACCCATTTATATCCAGTCCAGTAGGCTTTTGAACTGTACATTAAGTTGGTAAAATGTGGCCAGCATAGAAAGCGTGAGGTTCAAGGAGTGGAATATCCAGTGCTGGACGAAAAGAATGGAAGAGACAACAGGGGATTGAACGTTGGAGATAGGAGGGAAATGCTGCCCAGACACGGGTCATTTATCTGCTCGTTATGTCTGAGGCGAGAAACCGGACGGCATGCGATTTTCGTGCCGCAATTGAAAGTGCCTGATCCAACATGCTGGACTTTATTTAGAAGAAACGAAACAAATGATGGCCTTATCGTATGCGCCATTTTAGTTTTTCGAACAAAAGGTCTAAGGCCCATGTCACATAGGAGATTCCATCCCTGGTTAGAGAGAGCAGATAACATATAGCAATGCTTCCACAGTATTGTACCCTCACCGTCAGGAACACTGCAGAATCTCACTCCCCAGGAAAGGACACCTCGCTCATCCAGTCTATGTGAGATCGAAAACTGTATTTCCCTGCCCTTTATAGTGATCCATGGTCCTAAATACCATTGCATGGATGACCTATGCATCCTAAGGACGATCTTTGGAATTCATCTTCATATCCTCTTTAGAAACCTGTCTTGCGGTAGTGTAACGGAACTTGCGACCGATTCATGTAGGTGCCAGTAAGTTGTATATCAATCAGACTGCTACCATCATCTCTCCTGCCAAGTGGTGAAGTGTTACAGAAGTTCTTTGGAGAATTTGGGTCAGAAAAGCAAACGTATCAAAAATCATTTCCAGAGGAACAAGTTATGTTTTAGAATTGTCTCATGACACAATTATTACGCGTTCAACAATACGGAGAGGTCTTATTTCCCTCCTTAGCCTTATCGATCCGGTGGTATTTCTTTATAGTTTTTTGTGGCAACAATAGTGCCGTACAGTGAGAGCGTCACAAATAAGAACTACTTGAAATTGTTGCAGACGTCGTTACTAAGAGTGAAAATGTCACATGCATTTGGCACAGGGTTTCTGGCTACATCCACAATGTCAGAAATATGTCTTATAAGAATATAATAAATACAGTGGGGACGGAAAGTATTCAGACCCCCTTAAAATTTTCACTCTTTGTTATATTGCAGCCATTTGCTTAAATCATTTAAGTTCATTTTTTTTCCTCATTAATGTACACACAGCACCCCATATTGACAGAAAAACACAGAATTGTTGACATTTTTGCAGATTTATTAAAAAAAAACAAAAAAACTGAAATATCACATGGTCCTAAGTATTCATACCCTTTGCTGTGACACTCATATATATAACTCAGGTGCTGTCAATTTCTTCTGATAATCCTTGAGATGGTTCTACACCTTCATTTGAGTCCAGCTGTGTTTGATTATACTGATTGGACTTGATTAGGAAAGCCACACACCTGTCTATATAAGACCTTACAGCTCACAGTGCATGTCAGAGCAAATGAGAATCACGAGGTCAAAGGAACTGCCTGAAGAGCTCAGAGACAGAATTGTGGCAAGGCACAGATCTGGCCAAGGTTACAAAAAAAGTTCTGCTGCATTTAAGGTTCCTAAGAGCACAGTGGCCTCCATAATCCTTAAATGGAAGACGTTTGGGACGACCAGAACCCTTCCTAGAGCTGGCCGTCCGGCCAAAGAAGAGCCTTGGTGAGAGAGGTAAAGGAGAACCCAAAGATCACTGTGGCTGAGCTCCAGAGATGCAGTCGGGAGATGGGAGAAAGTTGTAGAAAGTCAACCATCACTGCAGCCCTCCACCAGTCGGGGTTTTATGGCAGAGTGGCCCGACGGAAGCCTCTCCTCAGTGCAAGGCACATGAAAGCCCGCATGGAGTTTGCTAAAAAAACACCTGAAGGACTCCAAGATGGTGAGAAATAAGATTCTCTGGTCTGATGATACCAAGATAGAACTTTTTGGCCTTAATTCTAAGCGGTATGTGTGGAGAAAACCAGGCACCGCTCATCACCTGTCCAATACAGTCCCAACAGTGAAGCATGGTGGTGGCAGCATCAAGCTGTGGGAGTGTTTTTCAGCTGCAAGGACAGGAGGACTGGTTGCAATCGAGGGAAAGATGAATGCGGCCAAGTACAGGGATATTCTGGATGAAAACCTTCTCCAGAGTGCTCAGGACCTCAGACTGGGCCGAAGTTTTACCTTCCAACAAGACAATGACCCTAAGCACACAGCTAAAATAATGAAGGAGTGGCTTCACAACAACTCCGTGACTGTTCTTGAATGGCCCAGCCAGAGCCCTGACTTAAACCCAATCGAGCATCTCTGGAGAGACCTAAAAATGGCCGTCCACCAACGTTTACCATCCAACCTGACAGAACTGGAGGGGATCTGCAAGGAGGAATGGCAGAGAATCCCCAAATCCAGGTGTGAAAAACTTGTTGCATCTTTCCCAAAAAGACTCATGGCTGTATTAGATCAAAAGGGTGCTTCTACTAAATACTGAGCAAAGGGTCTGAATACTTAGGACCATGTGATATTTCAGTTTTTCTTTTTTAATAAATCTGCCAAAATGTCAACAATTCTGTGTTTTGCTGTCAATATGGGGTGCTGTGTGTACATTAATGAGGAAAAAAATGAACTTAAAGTGGAGTTCCACCCACTTTTACAACTCTTCAGCACCCCTCACTAAACTGTGCACTGTAAACAAATTGGATATTTTTTTCTCAGCACCTACTATATATCTGCTGTATTCATTTTTCACTTCCTCCTCCCTGGCCGCGGCCCATCGCATCATTTCCTGTTTGCAATGCCTTCTGGGAAGGGGCGGCAACTTCCTCTGAAACTGCCATTGCTATGGAAACCTGACCTGAAACCTATTACACTGCTTGTGCTGCACTGAGCATGTGCGAGATCTGCAAGGATGAGATCCAGGAAGAAATACAGTCTGGCTTCAGATGCCCGCACTTAAGATGGCCACGGCCTGCTGTAAGTTTATAAAATAACAAACTACTGCTATAAACTAACAAAACAGACCTTAATTTACAGACTAACTTTACTAGAATACATTAAGCTTGTGTATTATAGGGGTATTTTTATTTAAAAAGTATAATTTCGGCCGCAACACCACTTTAAATGATTTTAGCAAATGGCTGCATAATAACAAAGAGTGAAAAATGTAAGGGGGTCTGAATACTTTCCGTCCCCACTGTATGTCTTATAATAATATAATAATAAGAAGAAATAATATCTTATTGTCCCTAATATGTTTAGCTGCCTCACTAATTGTCATAGGGATGTCAGATGTCAGAAATAGACATGTGCAATTAGTTTCGTTCCGAATTCTTTTTATAACGAATTTCGACAAATTCGTTAATTTGGAAGATTTCAGAATTAACGAAAACCCGTTTAACGAATTTTTCCGAACATTCAGAAATCTGAAAATTCAGAAATTCAGAATTCGAAAATCTGAAATAATAACTAACTAACAATAACTTAACTATTACTATTACTAACTATTCAATTATAGGTATTGGAATTTCCTTTCAAATTTGGCTGTTAGTGAACGTAATGAATACAGATTTATCCGAAGTTACGAATTATCCGAAATAACGTATCTAAACAAATGGAACGTAACGTATTAATAATAATAAATAATAATAAAAATATTTTATTATTAATTCATTCCGTTCCATTCGTTTAGATGCGGCATTCATTATTTCGAATAATTCGTAACTTCGGATAAATTTGTATTTGTTCCGTTCACTAACAGCCAAATTTGAAAGGAAATTCCAATACCTATAATTTAATAGTTAGTTATCATTAGTTAGTTATTCTTTCAAATTTTCCGATTTTCTTTCTTATTTTCCGACTTACAAATTTTTGAATTTACGAACTGCAATCATAAAGAATGACCCGAAAAACGGGAAAAAAAAACAAAAAACGAATGAAATGAAAACAAATGAATTTTTCGTCAGTGCACATGTATATGTGATTGTGCTGGGAACAGCCATCTCTTGCATTGTTTTTATTATTATTGAATTGCCTCAAAGGTACAACACAAATATTACACATTCAACAACATGGAAGAGATCTTATTTCCCTCCATTTTTCCTAATCAATATGGTGTAGTTCTTTATGAATTTGTGGCAAGGCCTCACAAATAAGAACTACTTGAAATTGTTGCAGACGTCGGTACAAACAGTGAAAATGTCGCATGTCGCATTTGGCGCAGGGTTTCTGGCTACATCCACAATGTCAGAAATATGTCTTTATTATCTTATTGAATTGTCTCAAAGGTGCGACACAGTTATTACAGGTTGGACAATATGGAAGAGATCTTATTTCCCTCCATCTTCCTTATCAATCCGGTGGTATTTCTTTATAAATTTGTGTCAACAATAATGCCGTACAGTGATAACAGAGAAAATGTTGCGTAAATTTGGCGCAGGGTTTCTGGCTACATAGGAAATAGTACAATAAGAAATATGTCTTTAAAATCTTATTGTCCCCAATAATGTCTAGCTGCCTCACTAATATTCATAGAGACGTCAGTTGTATTTGCGAAGTCGTATGACCAGTTTTGATGTCTCCCTCGGGGGCCAGTGTCGGGTTCCTGGTTCTCCCAGTTCTTTCATACCTGTATATTATTCTTCGCTCCTCCTGGAAACTTCACACCCAGGACTTGCTGCTCCTCATACTGGAAGTTGTGATGCTTGTATTGCCTTTCCACTGATCTCACCTATCTGCTTCTCAAATTCTTTTTGTCTGCCATTGTCAGCTGTCCGTCTGGGGACAGTCCCTGGTTTTTAGTACTTGGTAAAGCTCAAACCTCCTCACTAGTCGGCTGCCTTCTTTCTTAGAGCTCATCCACAGGGAAACAGAACCCCGTACAGCGTGAAGAGCCATTTGCATCTCGAGCAATGTGGAGCTGCATGCAGACTAGTCAATGGAGATGCATTGGCTGTATGGGCCTACTTGTGGCTGTGTGAATGAGCGATTGAGCATTCTTTTTTTTTTTTTTTTTTTTTTTCTGGCCATACTCTGGAACAATTTCATTTGAAAACTTTTGTTTCAGGAAGGTTCTTTCAATTTTCAAACTGTTAGGCTGTGGGCCTACTTGTGGCTGTGTGAATGAGCGATTGAGCATTCTTTTGTTTTTTTTTGTTTTTATTATCTGGCCATACTCTGGAACAATTTCATTTGAAAACTTTTGTTTCAGGAAGGTTCTTTCAATTTTCAAACTGTTAGGCTGGGTTCACACTGATTCGAGATTGCCCGCATCCAATTCGTATGACAGGGGATTGTGACCGGCTTTCAATGGAGCCGATTCACACGGCTCCGGGGGCGTCCGTGGATAGGATTGCAGAAGAGTCCTGCGTGTCTTTGGCTCCGTTTCAGGTGCGAATTCAGGCAAAAATTCGGAACTGATTTGCACCTGAATTGGTGTACAGGGATCCCCTGCTGAGACATGTGGTCACATCAGTGTGAACCCAGCACACTTCAGCACACTTCAGCACAGGGACATGAAAATTTGAAGGAGTGGAATGGAAACCTGTTGGCCCCTTTCTACGTGAGCGCCTCCGTGCAGCGGATTCTGCTTGCTCAATGGGGGGGGGGGGATCACTCCGCTGATCCTCGCTGAGCAGGCAGGTGACAGGTCTGTGTCCGCTCACTGTGCAGAGCAGAGATGGACACAGTCCTGCTCTCCTCTATGGGGAAATCAGATGGAAAAGGACCGCCTTGTCTGTTTCCATCTGATCCGCCAGACGGATGGAAAATAGCACCACCGTCCGTCTGTTTTTTGCGGGCAGGACCGGATAGCGCCGGATGTCAGCAGACATGTGTCAGCTGACATCTGCCGCTCCATAGAAGAGACTGCAAGGTCCGATCAGGTCTGCCTTAAAAAATGACAGGCGGACCTGATGGGACAACCAGTGTAAAAGGGCCCTTTCTCGAACAAATTTCCAACAGTGAATGTGGTTTTTGTTTAATAAATTACCTTTATTCTAAAATCAAATGTTAAAAAAGAGCAAATAACAACCTGGCTAGGAGCAGGTCCCACCCTTATCTTTTCCTATTATTCCCTCCTTTGAACCCACTACAGGCGGTCCCCGGGTTACAAACAAGGTTCTGTAGGTTTGTTCTTAAGTTGAATTTGCATGTAAGTTGGAACAGGTACATTTTTTCTAACTCCAGGCAAAAATGTTTTTTTTTTTTTTTAAGTTTTGGATAGCATAGGGAAGGATTAACTGGCCATGCAGTGATGTGGGTTTGCTGGCGGGTCTGACAGGTATCAAGAGGTGAGCAGCAAGATGTTTCTGGGGCCGGCGTGACGTCACGCTGCCTCCATTCTGAAGTATGATTTGTTTGTAAGTCGGATGTTACTTGGGTACTGCCTGTACTCGTTTTGCTGTTACTTTACTCCACCCTTTTCATTCATTCCCTATCCTACTCTTTGCCCCCCCCCCCTTTTTTTTCGTAAATATGGGCCTGAACTTTGTCATGTGATGAGATGGTATCACTTGGTGAAATCACGAGGAACCACCTTATCGTTGACAGATATAGTTGTCTACCCGTGATGTCAATTGCTGTTTTTTATTATACCCCATGATGGGTGACTAGTTATAATACTGTTTATGTTTTGAACTGTACTTTTTCCTGCTATGTAGTAAAAAAATAAAAAAATAATAATAATTCTTCCTATATAAAGAATGCATTAAAATAAAAGTACTTCCGAATGCCCTTTGTCAAGTCAACAGATGTACTGATGAGAATTTTACGACAAATGTTCTTAAATCTACCAATGTACGGCCAGCTTTATTGTCCTCAGGACAAAACACTACGTCTATCATATACAGCCATTCACATTTGTATCTCCTTTTAGCTGCCGGGCTTATACCAACCCAGAAACTCTGACTTACCTTTTTTTTTTTTTTTTTTTCATAGTCATCACTTCTTACACATAGGTTTGGGACTTTCCCTTGCTTGTTACTTCTTTCCGCATGCCATGAGGGATTCACCATTCTTTCAAGACTTTAAAGTCCTCAGGAATGCATTACTATCTGGCAAAAGTTCTTCACCTTCTATCTTCGCTTGTGTTGCCTCTCTTCCCCGGAACTTCTCTCCATATGTTGTCAGGAATTCACCCTGCCCTTTAAAGTGTATGTAACATCAAGAAGTGAAAGAAAATCCCTGCATAGTGAGGGTAATTCCCTTTGTAGGCAACGCTAACCAGAACATGTGTCCCAGTTGGAAGAGTTCTTTATTCCTGTACAACTTTGGATTCTTTATCACTTTTTATCTCAGTGACCATGTCAGAGGAAAAATCATGGGGAGTAGGGTAAGTATAATCCCAGGCGGTCTGTATGTGGGGGGGGGGGACAATTTTTTAAAGGCAACTTCACTAAAGGTGAAGTTGTCCTTTAACCTACCTTGACCAGCTGTCTTTTCAAAAGAATGTAGTATATGATGTTATATTCTTGGGAATTCATAAGGAGTACCCAACGTGCCTCCACACAGCAAATACCAGTGTGGGGGCACATTGAGGCCATGGTTTACAAACAGACACTGCGTCTTTGGTGCAACTACCTACCTATAGCTGCACCTGTCAGACCCCTTGGTGGGTTGGACCTGATGGGGATTCACATACACTAGTTCCCGATCAAGTCTGCTCCCCTGGTGATTGACAGCACGTAGTGGGTTGATCCTTAGCCAATAGACTGCTATGGGCTACAGAATCTGCCCACCACCTACTGTCAATTACAAGGCAAGAGCAAACCTGATAGGGAACTAGTGTCTCAGCTTCCCCATTAGGCCCTACCCACTGCAGCGTCACTCATTGCTAGAGGGAAGTCGGATGTTAAGCTGACAGCGTCCTTAACAACCAGTGACAGGGAAAGGGTGGTGGTGGCAAAATGAGTCTCTGCTGCAATGTGTACAGGGACAGGCACTCTGTCTATGTACACCAAGTTAGAGTTGGTCTTAATTACAGTGAGGGAAAAAAGTATTTGATCCCCTGCTGATTTTGTTTGCCCACTGACACTGAAATGATCAGTCTATAATTTTAACCACTTAAAGACTAGCCTCGTTTTGGATTTTAGGTGTTTCTAACAGGTTTTTTTGCTAGAAAATTACTTAGAACCCCCAAACAATATATATTGTTTTTTTTCTAACACCCTAGAGAATAAAATGGTGGTCATTGCAATACTTTTTTTTCACACCGTATTTGCGCAGCGGTCTTACAAGTTTTTTTTTTTTTAAAGGTGTTTATTTTGGATTTTTACAATGAAAATAATACAAAAACGATGAAATAATAAAAGAACCAATAATACAGACTGTTCTACATACATGTATGTCATAGGTATTTAGATCCATGAAGATATAGCAGGAATCATGAAGTAGTACAGCTGTATAAAACAGTAATACGCCAACCAGAACAAAGTCGCGTCATTCATACACACACTCATACACACATCTGTCACCCATCTGTCACCCACGACCCCCAGTAATACAGCATAATTCCAGCACTCCTTGTGGAATAAACTCTCATTAGAACGTATACAAATTTCCATCCACATTAAGATATATGTCAAGTAATGTTTGCTAAGAACACATCTCCTCGCCTCCTCACTGAGATAACTGCGAGGAGAGGACATCCCCCCAGAAGTCCTTTGAAACATCCAGCCATGGCTGCCAGATCTTGGTGAACTTCCTAGGGCATGCCCTACTCTTGTATATCAACTTAAATTTGGGGAGAGTCCCATGAACAATACGGAAGAAGGCTTGGGCTGAAGGGGGTTAAGTATCTTTCCAATGCAGTAAAATGGTCTTACGTGCATAAAACAATAAAATACGTATCAACATCCTAGCATGAGTGCGAGGAACACTATCATTTAGTACTCCCAGAAGTCCGACCTCTGGAGTTTGCGGCAGCGGTATATGTAGCTTACGGTTGAAAAAGGAAAAAACATCTTTCCAGAATGCTGCAAGTCCAGGACATGTCCAAAACATATGAAAGAAATCAGCAGCAATCCTTTTACATCTAGCGCATGCAATATCCTGACCCAGTCCCATAGTAACCAGCCTAGCGGGTGTATAATGTAAGTGATGTATAAACTTAAATTGTATCAGGACATTAGCCGTACTGATGATATCCTGAAAGCATACTTCCACTGCCTCCTCCCAGTCCTCTTCAGAAAGCTCAGGCATAATCCTTTGCCATTTACATTGAGAGTTCTGAAAAGGATCCGCGCCCATCACCTGAAGGCGCCCATAGAAGGTCGTCACAAGTTTGTTTATCTCTGGAAATGACAGAAGGTCCTCCATGGAGGATTCCTTGAGCCCTATGGTCAATGAGCCAAATTGTGTCTTGAGGGCATGTCGCAATAAAAGGTATTTGAAGAAGAATTTGTTTGCAATGCCATATTTAAATCGAATGGATTCAAAGGGCAGTAATATATTGTCCTCAAAAATATGAGAGAGGTGTGTGATCCCAAAACGGGGCCCACCACGCCGAATCTGGATGACCATAGAGCTCAGGAATATTCGGGTTCCGCCACAGAGGAGTCTGTGGCGAAATATCGACTTGGGATTGTGACAGTATCTTTCCCCCCTCCCTCCAGGCCATAAAGCAAACCTCAGCGGGAGAAAATCTGGAACCACCCGTTTTTTTTTACCTATGTAGTTCGTCCTTCAAGGAGGTAGGGGATGCAGATAAAGATAATAGAAAAGCCATGGACGGAGTTTGGGGATCAGAGTGCAACCAATCATGGATATAAGTGAGCTGGGAAGCGAGAAAATAATTCCTTAAATTTGGGCAAGCCAATCCGCCTACAGGCTTGGCTGCTTGTAATGATGATTTGGCTATACAAGGTTGGCTACCGTTCCAAATGAAAGTAAACAGGGCAGAGTCAAGTTTTGCAAATAATTTTTTGGTAAGGAAAACCGGGGAGGCCCTAAAGCTATAGAGAAATTTTGGTAGAAAGATCATTTTAAATATGTTTATGCGACCAATTAAATTAAGGGGCAATGACGACCAGTTACGGAATTTCTCCGTCATCTGTTGGACTATAGGGGTGACATTAAGTTCCTCGTACCCAGAAAGTTCAGTATGTATCTGGATACCAAGGTACTTAAGGGAGGGCGCCAGTTGAATGCATGACCTCTGTAGATAGTTGTAAGGGGAAGGGGGATCAGGTCTTACAAGTTTTTGGAAAAAATTCACTTTTTTGAATAAAAAAAATAAGACAACAGTAAAGTTAGCCCAATTTTTTTTTATATTGTGAAAGATAATATTACGCCGAGTAAATTGATACCCAACATGTCACGCTTCAAAATTGCGCCCGCTTGTGGAATGGCGTCAAACTTTTACCCTCGAAAATCTCCATAGGCGAGGTTTCAAAAATTTTACAGGTTGCATGTTTTGCGTTACATAGGAGGTCTAGGGCTAGAATTATTGCTCTCGCTCTAACGATCCAGGCGATACCTCACATGTGTGGTTTGACCACCGTTTTCATATGCGGGCGCTACCCACGTATGCGTTCGCTTCTGCGCGCGAGCTCGTCGGGACGGGGCGTTTTAAAAAAAAAAAAATTCTATTTTTCTTATTTATTTTACATGATTTTATTTATTTTTACACTGTTGTAAAAAAAAAAAAATTGTGTCACTTTTATTCCTATTACAAGTAATGTAAACATCCCTTGTAATAGAAAAAAAAAATACATGACAGGTCCTCTTAAATATGACATCTGGGGTCAAAATGACCTCAGGTCTCATATTTACACTAAAATGCAATAAAAAAAAAAGTCATTTAAAAAAATGACATTGAAAAAATTGTGCCTTTATGAGGTATGGGCGGAAGTGACGTTTTTGATGTCGCTTCCACCCTGCAGTGTCATGGAGACATGTGGGCGCCATCTTCCCCTCACTCAATTCCAGGCACAACAAGGGGACAGATGCGATCGCCTCCGCCGCTACCGACGGCTCCGGTAAGCGGCGGAGGGCACCGGATCGCGGCGGGAGGGGGGGGCCCTCTCCCGCCACCGATAAAAGTGATCTCGTGGTGAATCCGCCGCAGAGACCACTTTTATCTTGTAGCCGACTGCCGCACGAAAACGGGGATACCAGGGTTATGGCAGCTAGCTGCTGGCATAACAACGATATCCCCCGCTAAACTTTGGACGTACATCGGCTTGCGGCGGTCGGCAAGTGGTTAATGGTCGGTTTATTTTAACAGTGAGAGACAAAATAACAATAAAAATATCCAGAAAAACGCATTTCCAAAAAGTTATAAATTGATTTGCATTTTAATGAGTAAAATAAGTATTTGACCCCTTCTCAAAACATGACTTAGTACTTGGTGGCAAAACTCTTGTTGGCAATCGCAGAGGTCAGACGTTTCTTGTAGTTGGCCACCAGGTTTGCACACATCTCAGGAGGGATTTTGTCCCACTTATCTTTGCAGATCCTCTCCAAGTCATTAAGGTTTTGACCCTGACATTTGGTAACTCGAACCACCGGCTCTCTTCGCATATTTTTTTGGGGATTAAGGTCTGGAGACTGGCTAGGCTACTCCAGGACCTTAATGTGCTTCTTCTTGAGCCACTCCTTTGTTGCCTTGGCTGTGTGTTTTGGGTCATTGTCAGGCTGGAATACCCATCTACAACCCATTTTCAATGCCCTGGCTGAGGGAAGGAGGTTTTCACCCAAGATGTGATGGTACATGGCCCCGTCCATCGTCTCTTTGATGCGGTGAAGTTGTCCTGTCCCCTTAGCAGAAAAACACCCCCCAAGCATAATGTTTCTACCTCCATGTTTGACAGTGGTGATGGTGTTCTTGGGGTCATAGGCAGTATTCCTCCTCCTCCAAACACGTTGAGTTGATGCCAAAGAGCTTGATTTTGGTCTCATCTGACCACAACACTTTCATCCAGTTCTCCGAATCATTCAGATGTTCATTAGAAAATTTCAGACGGACCCGTACATGTGCGTTCTTGAGCAGGGGGACCTTGCGGGCACTGCAGGATTTCAGTCCTTCATGCCATTGTGTGTTACCAATTGTTTTCTTGGTGACGATGGTCCCAGCTGCCTTGAGATCATTGACAAGATTCTCCTGTGTAGTTCTGGGCTGATTCCTCACCGTTCTCATGATCATTGAAACTCCACGAGGTGAGATCTTACATGGAGCCCCAGACTGAGGGAGACTGACCATTATTTTGTGTTTCTTCCATTTGCAAATAATCGCACCAACTGTTGTCACCCTCTCACCAAGCTGCTTGGCGATGGTCTTGTAGCCCATTCCAGCCTTGTGTAGGTCTACAATCTTGTCCCTGACATCCTTGGACAGCTCTTTGGTCTTGGCCATGGTGGAGAGATTAGAATCTGATTGTTTCTGTGGACAGGCGTCTTTTATACAGGTATCAAGCTGAGATTAGGAGCACTCCTTTTAAGATAGTGCTCCTAATCTTAGCTCGTTACCTGTATAGAAGACACCTGGCAGTCAGAAATCTTGCTGACTGATAGGCAATCAAATACTTATTTCACTCATTAAAATGCAAATCAATTTATAACTTTTTTAAAATGCATTTTTCTGGATATTTTAGTTGTTATTCTGTCTCTCACTGGTAAAATAAACCGACCATTAAAATTATAGACTGATCATTTCTTTGTCAGCGGGCAAACATACAAAATCAGCAGAGGATCAAATACTTTTTTTCCCTCCACTGTACCTCCTGTTTGATTATCTGCGAACTGGAGGTAATTATTTTTGAATTTTGTGCACTAAAGCACCGCTTTGTAAAATTATTAAGAACTACCCAAATCTTCTCCACGTGTGAGTATAATTAGTAAAGCGGGCGAAAGAGATTTTTGAAGGTCATTTTAAAGGGCCATAGCACCAGAAATCTGTCGGTAGTGCTTTATTGGGTTCCCCACTTTGTCTCCTGTCTAAATTGGCCCTAGTATAATTGTTTACGTGTGTGAGATGTTCACCTAATGCCGCCTACACACGATCGGGATTTTGGTCGGAAAATGATATGATGGCTTTTCCAAAGGGATTCCGCTTAAGCTTGCATTGCATACACAACGGTCACACAAAAGTTCGCTGAACTTTCCACCGTCAAGAACGCAGTGACGTACAACACTACGGCGAGCCGAGAAAATGAAGTTCAATGCTTCCGAGCATGTGTCAAATTGTTTCTGAGCATGCGTAGGAATTTTGCACGTCGGAATTGCTACAGACTATTGCATTTTCGGATAGGAACTTTTTCCGACCCAAAAATTGAGAACTTGCTCCCAATCTTTTGCTGGCTGGAATTCGGCCAGCAAAAGTCCGATGGAGCATACACACGGTCGCATTTTCCGACCAAAAGCTCTCATCAGTCTTTTGCTGGCCGATTTTCCGATCGTGTGTACGCGGCATTAGGCCGTAAGCTCCTTGAGTTCAGAGACTAATGTGAAATGTACAATACGTAAAGTGCGGCGTAAATTGTCTGCGCTGTATAAATATCTGTAATAAATTAAGAAAATATCCTGATTTAAAGACATCTCTCTCTGTACACAGACCTTTTCTTGTTTCCTCCCATTACTACACTACAACAACATAACATCTGTTGCCAAATCACTTTTACCCCTAAAATCGTTCCCTTTTCTCTTTAGATTGTAAGCTCCTTTGCACATTGTTTTAATGTTTCCTGTTCTTGCTGTTATGAAGTGATTTCTATAATATGGCCACCTTGTCATAGATGTGAGAACTCACCAATAGTAGATATAAAAATTTACACTCTAGGTTAAAACGCCCTCAATCAGGTAAGATGAGATGGGGGGGGGGCTGTTGGGTCTGGAAGGTGTAATGCAGTGGTTGTCAACCTACAAAGCAAAGGGGGCCTCAAATGTGGCCCCTAATGTCTTCAAAGGGTCGCATAGGGTTGCCACCTTTTTCTCCAAGTCAAACCCGAACACTTTAGTGGCATTTCTAATCATATGAAGTTAATAACAAGAGTCCCCCTTTACATCAGAGTCCACAGAGTTCCCCTTTTACATCTGAACTCGCAGAGTTCCCTTTCACTGTAAGGGGGGACTCTGCAGACTCTGATGTAAGGGAGAACACTGGGGACTCTGACCTAAGGGATGCTCTGGGAACCCTGATTTAAGGGGGAACATTGAGAACTCTGATGTACGGAGAGGACTCTGATTGAAGGGGGAACTCTGATGTAAGGGGTGCTCTGAGAACCCTGATTTGCCTTAGTGTACTTACTCAGAGGCAGGAGAGAGAAGGGGGAGACTTCAGTCACAGATAGGGATGGATGGTGAGCTCACTCACCCCTTGACAGTCAGCACCTCTCATCCAGGTGTATCTGAGGCTGCTGGACATCAAATTTCCAGCCCGCACTTTCCTTTTCTAAGGAGTGTGGGCAGACACAGAGGGGTAGGGCTGGAAGAAGAGGTGCAGATCAAGCCCTCTCTCCTCTCCCATCTGTGTGTGTGTTTGGGGGGGATTGTTAGTGTTGACTTTGGGCAGCATGAAAGAGAGAGTAACAGACACTCTCAGCTTAGACAACTGCAGCCAGCAACCCTACTGGAAAGCCATAGTCCAGTCTGAATAATGTGTCCAGGTTTCAGGCAGTCTGAAACCCGGACACATAATTCCAAACCCGAACTGTCCAGGTGAATCCCGGACAGGTGGCAACCCTAGGGTCGCATATAATATTTATTACCTGTATTGCTACATAGAAAATGGTTCTAAGGCTGGCCATACATTATACAATTTCCTTGTACAATTTTCCTTTAGATTTACCAAACCCATAGAATATGAGGTCACACCTAAACACTTTCATATTGTATGCAATCAGGCAGGCCCTTGCACTACATGGTTGAAGGTAAATCTAAAGACTTAACATTATTAAGTCACCGGGACCTGATGGCTTGCACCCGAGGGTTATTTGGGAACTCATTCAAGTAATTGCCAGACCTTTATTCCTAATTTTTACTGACAGTCTACTGACTGGAATGATACCAACTGATTGGAGAAAAGTCAATGTAGCACCAATATTTAAAAAGGGCCAAAATACATCCCTGGGAATTACAGACCAGTTAGCCTAACATCAATAGTATGCAAGCTCTTGGAGGGGATGATAAGGGACTATATACAAGATTTTAGCTCTCTTTCTCCTCATTGGAGAGGAAGCCACTGCTGTCAATCACAGCCAGTGAGGAGAGGGTGGGGCAGAGTTGTGCTCTTTGTGTCTATAGACACACACAGCCGGCTTGGAAGCGAGCATGCACAAGTGCCCCCCCATAGAAAATGGCTTGCTATGGGGGGGGGGGCTCAACAGGTGGGAGGAGCCAGGATCGCCAGCTGGGGATCCGATTAGAGGAGGATCGGGGCTGCTCTGTGCAAAACCATTGCACACAGCAGGTAAGTATGACATGTTTCTTATTTAAAAAAAAAAATACATTTTAATTATCAATTTAAGTCATGCTATAGGAGGCTCGTGTTGCATGAGACCGCTGGACTTTCATACAATTCAGGGATACTTTATAAATCAGTACTCCTTCTACTGATTGCTGGGGCGCAAGGGCCACAGCTGTAACACCGAAGGGCGACATGTGGCCCTGGAGCCCCAGGTTGGGCAGCAGGAGTGTAAAGTTTACCTAGAGGGCTCATAAGAGATAGTTTAACCGAGAAATGTCTCCAGTTTAGAAGGAAATACTTTTGATTCTTTGCTCCCATAACACAGCAGCACAGTGTTCTCCTTCTCTATCATGCTAATAGTTTCCAGTGAATGGCAGAATGTTATTTATAACACACCTCATTCTGTCACGGAACAACTTGCACTCGGAAAGAATAATGACAGAACGTCAATATTGACCGTGTCACAGGTCCGCGCCCAGCACAGTCATTGTGTAATAGGCACTGAGCTGGTCAGCCATTTTGTGATTCAGCAGCAGCCATGTTGGAGAGCTCCAGTCAAATGATTACTCTGAAACCTCCTCTTTGAAGAACTTGTTTGGTGAAAACTTGCCAGCAGCCAACGGCGGAATTTATTCCGGAATTTCCTGAAACCTAAGCTTGTCCTGTGCAAGTAGGCTTGGATCCCTGCCACAGGCGCTTGTTCTCAGGAAGCCAGAGCTGTGCAGAAAAGGTAACAACACAGATACAGTCCTTTACTTCTGACAGAGACAATATCCCTATTCTCCATAAATCACCCATATACAGACACTACTCAAAGCGCTTGTATACCCCGCTCTCACATTTTTACCTACAGGTAAACCTATAATAAAGCCTATAATAAGTCTTACCTGTAGGTAAAATGATTATCTCCTAAACCTGTACAGTGTCGGAGATATTCACCTTGCATGCAGCCGCTGACGTCAGCGGCACATGAGCTCTGAAGGTCCGGCGGATGCTGCTGGAAAATCAGAGCTCCTTGCCGGAAAGAGGACTTCTGCGGGCATGTGCGGGAGTGACGTCGCGGCTCCGGTTACTCACAGCGCCAGAGCCGCGAACCCAGAAGAAACGCAGAGGGAACATGTCGGCTCCCTCAGCGATGACAGGCTGCACTGATGGGCACTGATAGATGGCACTTATGAGGCGGCACTGATGAGGCTACAATGATAGATGGGCACTGATAGGCTGCACTAATGGGCACTGATAGGTGACACTGCTCTGATGAGGCGGCACTGTTAGGCACTGATGAGGAGGCACAGGTAGGCACTGATGAGGCTACAATGATAGGTGGCACTGATGAGGCGGCACTGGTAGGCACTGATGAGGCTACAATGATAGGTGGCACTGATGAGGCTGCTCTGATGAGGTGGCACTGATGAAGGAGGCACTGATGAGGCTACAATGATAGGTGACTCTGATAGGTGGCACTGACGATAAAATTCATGATAAAATTAAAAAAATAAGTTTAAGCTTCATATTCACTTTAACCAGTTGTGGACGCTGAGCATGCTACACAGGCACAAAAAACACTTCATTGAAGAATGTAGTATGCCCTGTGCTTCTGCAGCAGCTGCTCTCAATTGTCTGCTATTCACACTGTTCAGATGCCAAATAGAGAGATAGAAAGTAACTTTGTTTATAAAAACTGTTTGAGCAAGAGATCTATACATTGTTTATAAACATTGCTCAGGCAGGAGATAGAGATACAAAGTGTCATTGGTTAGAAACATTGTTCGCACAGGAGGTTAAGTGATACAAAGTATCATTGTTTAAACATTGTTCATATAGAGCAGGGATATGCAATTAGCGAACCTCCAGCTGTTGTAAAACTACAAGTCCCATCATGCCTCTGCCTCTGGGCGTCATGCTTGTGGCTGTCAGAGTCTTGCTATGCCTCATGGGACTTGTAGTTCTGCAACAGCTGGAGGTCCACTAATTGCATATCCCTGATGTAGAGTAACATTATTTATAAACATTGATAAGACAGGAGGTAGAGAGATACAAAGTAACATTGTTTATAAACATTGCTCAGAAAGGAGATAGAGAGATACAAAGTAACATTGTGATTAAACCTCGCTCAGACAGGAGATTGAGATGCAGAGAAACATTGTTTATAAACATTGTTCTGACAGGAGGTACTCATGGTATTCATGGTTCCAGCCGGTGGTCACTTCAGCACTCACTTATATGCACAGCCATTTCTACAGGAACATGTGTGTAAGGGAATAGTGTCTTGGAACTTCTCCACTCATAAACATAAAAGTGAATTCTTGTTAGGTGAATGTTGATTTGTGGAGGGGGGGAGGGGTGAGTGAATGTTGATTTGTGGGGGCGGGGGTGAGTGAATGTTGATTTGTGGGGGGGGGGTGAATGTTGATTTGTGTGTGTTTGGGGGGGGGGGGGGGTGAGTGAATGTTGATGTTTATGCTGAAACTGGTAAGATTATGATTGCTTGTGTAGGAAACCCCCCACCCTCTTCCCCGGGTAAAGGGGCACTATAGACTTTGTGATGTTTCTTATATATACATATCAACCTAAAGTGAACCAAATTCTTCCACCATTTATTGCAAAGTACCAAGCTGGCATCATAAGAGTCTTCATTTTGGCAGCAAATTTCAATTTAGTTTTGGTCTTAGTCTCTTGACTAAAATGGCATTTTAGTTTTATTCCAATTTTAGTCTTCTGCAATTGTTTTAGTCGTATTTAGTCGACTAAATCTCCAGTACATTTTAGTTGATTAAAACTCATTTTAGTCATCCAAAATCTAACGGGTGTAGTTACATTGTAATGCATTATTTAAGCATTTCTCTACAATTTCCAAACTCATTATAGACCGCTGGAGTGAAAAATCGAATTATGTTATTTATGGTATTAAGGTTTGAACAGGCACTACAGACCAGTGTTCATTTTGATGTCAAATTTCAATTTTGTTTTAGTCTTACTCTTTTTGACTAAAATGCCATTTTAATTTTAGTTGTATTTTAGTCATCTCAATTGTTTTAGTAGTATTTTTTTCATCTCAATTGTTTTAGTTTTAGTCGTATTTTAGTTGACTAAAATAGTATTAATTTAGGCGACGAAAATGTTTTAGTCTATGAAATGAACACTGCTTTATAGCCCTCCATCAGGGATACTTATTTCCCCACCATTCAGTTTGCACACGGAATAGACTCAGTACATGATCAGTTTTGTGTAAATATTCTTATCGGTGTGTTACTGTATCATACAACGTGTTTCTATGGATTTTCATTACATATAAACATGGGTGAAGCTCTCTCATCCTCTGAGCTCACATTCAGACTCTCTGCCGTCATGATTGGTAGTCAGAGACCATGTGACCATCCTACCTAGGATAACAGATGGGGTGCAGCCCATTAGTCATGGCAGGAAGGAGGAGCTTTTGTTTACTCATTCTAATAATATTATTGGCTATTACTGACCTGCTGAGTCATGTGATGTGTGACTCTTACCGTCCAACTTTAAAGCTGAACTCCGGGAGGAGCAAATATTACGTAAACACAAGAGTCATATGTAATCTTTATTAAATATTGGTGTGTCCCAACAAACACACCTTATGTTGTTCCTCTCTCTTGACGAGAATTATGCAACATTCAATACTGCTGGGCCCCCCAAATGCAATATAAAAGGCTATATCATCAAGGACTTTATAACTGAATTAGTACATGATATTTTTGGTCAATGTTTACATGAATATGTTATCTGAAACTGTTTACAATACCCCTTGATGACTTGTGTAAGTCATCCTGCTAATGTTTGGAAGTCTCTTATTCCAATTTGTGTACGTACGTTTTATGCTTGGAAAACTAATAAGAATATTGAAATCGAAATCTCGGTGTGCTCTGTGTATTTCTTCCAGATTGGTGCAGAAATTTGGTGTGAAAACGTTGTCTTCCTGTGATAAAGACCGCTCACTGCTGCTCGCTCTCCTTGTGCAGGGTGACTGGTCTTGTCTCCACCCCCCTCTTGTAGCTTTGTGCAGACAGCCTGTAGTGGGCAGAGCCTTCTGTGCCCCTCCCACAGCTCTGCTCGCTCTCCTTGTGCAGGGTGACTGGTCTTGTCTCTGCCCCCCCTGTAGTTTTCTGTAGTGGGTGGAGTCTGCTGGGCCCCTCCCACAGCTCTGCTTTCTCTCCTTGTGCAGGGTGATTGGTTATGTCTCCGCTCCCCCTATAGTTTTCTGTAGTGGGTGGAGTCTGCTGGGCCCCTCCCACAGCTCTGCTTTCTCTCCGTGTGCAGGGTGATTGGTCATGTCTCCGCTCCCCCTGTAGTTTTCTGTAGTGGGTGGAGTCTGCTGGGCCCCTCCCACAGCTCTGCTTTCTCTCCTTGTGCAGGGTGATTGGTCATGTCTCCGCTCCCCCTGTAGTTTTCTGTAGTGGGTGGAGTCTGCTGGGCCCCTCCCACAGCTCTGCTTTCTCTCCTTGTGCAGGGTGATTGGTCATGTCTCCGCTCCCCCTATAGTTTTCTGTAGTGGGTGGAGACTGCTAAGCCCCTCCCACAGCTCTGCTTTCTCTCCTTGTGCAGGGTGATTGGTCATGTCTCCGCTCCCCCTATAGTTTTCTGTAGTGGGTGGAGACTGCTAAGCCCCTCCCACTGCTCTGCTTTCTCTCCTTATGCAGCGTCACTGGTCTGGTCCCGCCCTCCTGTAGTGGGTGGAGTCTGCTGGGCCCCTCCCACAGCTCTGCTTTCTCTCCTTGTGCAGGGTGACTGGTCTTGTCTCTGCCCCTCCTGTAGTTTTCTGTAGTGGGTGGAGTCTGCTGGGCCCCTCCCACAGCTCTGCTTTCTCTCCTTGTGCAGGGTGATTGGTCATGTCTCCACCCCCCTCCTGTAGTTTTCTGTAGTGGGTGGAGACTGCTAAGCCCCTCCCACTGCTCTGCTTTCTCTCCTTATGCAGCGTCACTGGTCTGGTCCCGCCCTCCTGTAGTGGGTGGAGTCTGCTGGGCCCCTCCCACAGCTCTGCTTTCTCTCCTTGTGCAGGGTGACTGGTCTTGTCTCTGCCCCTCCTGTAGTTTTCTGTAGTGGGTGGAGTCTGCTGGGCCCCTCCCACAGCTCTGCTTTCTCTCCGTGTGCAGGGTGATTGGTCATGTCTCCGCTCCCCCTGTAGTTTTCTGTAGTGGGTGGAGTCTGCTGGGCCCCTCCCACAGCTCTGCTTTCTCTCCTTGTGCAGGGTGATTGGTCATGTCTCCGCTCCCCCTGTAGTTTTCTGTAGTGGGTGGAGTCTGCTGGGCCCCTCCCACAGCTCTGCTTTCTCTCCTTGTGCAGGGTGATTGGTCATGTCTCCGCTCCCCCTATAGTTTTCTGTAGTGGGTGGAGACTGCTAAGCCCCTCCCACAGCTCTGCTTTCTCTCCTTGTGCAGGGTGATTGGTCATGTCTCCGCTCCCCCTATAGTTTTCTGTAGTGGGTGGAGACTGCTAAGCCCCTCCCACTGCTCTGCTTTCTCTCCTTATGCAGCGTCACTGGTCTGGTCCCGCCCTCCTGTAGTGGGTGGAGTCTGCTGGGCCCCTCCCACAGCTCTGCTTTCTCTCCTTGTGCAGGGTGATTGGTCATGTCTCCGCTCCCCCTGTAGTTTTCTGTAGTGGGTGGAGTCTGCTGGGCCCCTCCCACAGCTCTGCTTTCTCTCCTTGTGCAGGGTGATTGGTCATGTCTCCGCTCCCCCTATAGTTTTCTGTAGTGGGTGGAGACTGCTAAGCCCCTCCCACAGCTCTGCTTTCTCTCCTTGTGCAGGGTGATTGGTCATGTCTCCGCTCCCCCTATAGTTTTCTGTAGTGGGTGGAGACTGCTAAGCCCCTCCCACTGCTCTGCTTTCTCTCCTTATGCAGCGTGACTGGTCTGGTCCTGCCCTCCTGTAGTGGGTGGAGCCTGCTGGGCCCCTCCCACAGCTCTGCTTTCTCTCCTTGTGCAGGGTGACTGGTCTTCTCTCTGCCCCTCCTGTAGTTTTCTGTAGTGGGTGGAGCCTGCTGGGCCCCTCCCACAGCTCTGCTCTCTGCACAGGTTATGTGCAATACAGTAATGATGTCACACGGTAATATCTGTGTTTTGCAAAGGCATTTGGTGGATTTACTGTATATCCTTTGTGATTATTAGGGAATAATATTTACATGAAAGTTTTTGTGCCCGGCTTTAACTTTAAATTACCTAAAGATCTTTTACAATAGAAAGTAAAATATGTGTTTAGTACATCCGCACTCCTAACCAAAGCTGGGGTTTTTTTTGTAGACTCTGAACTTCCGTAACAATGTCTCTGTACCCATCACTAGAGGATCTGAAAGTGGACAGGGCCATGCAGGTAAGTCACATTTGCTCTGCTCACAGAATGGAAGATTTCTCTGACTGTACACATGGTGGTTAGTTCACATACATATATTTAAGAATAGTATTTAGGCAGGCCAAATATGCAATTTTCTTTCCGTCAACCACGGGTTGAATTTTTTGCCACTTATCAACCTGTAAAGGTGAACTAACACTTTAAACTATGAACCATTCCCACTCTCCTATTCTCAATGGGAGGAGGAGTTCTGTAGTCCACAAGGGAGCACTGAGAACAATGTAACTGATACCAGCACAGACACTCAGCTGACAAGATTTCTGGAAGGATCAACATGTGTTTTTTGCCACTTATCAAACTGATATAACAAAACACTCTCAATGGTGTATTTAACAGACCAGAGGAGATCAAATAAGAGATCGTTGTTCGGGTTTACATACATTTTTTACTCCGGTGGCGAAAGAAAAATAACCCCTTGTGGGGGGGGCTTCCCCCACTCTACAAGGGTTAAAGTGGTTGTAAACCCTTACAGACCACTTTGACCTACAGGTAAGCCTAGATTAAGGCTTACTTGTAGGTCCAAGAAATATCTCCTAAACCTACATGGTTTAGGAGATATTTGCAAAAAGACAGGCACCGCTCGTAGACAGCGGCGCGCACTGAGCATGCCGCTGCTAACGGTGATATGCCGCTAGTGGCGGCTCCCGTGCGCATGCACCGCAGTGACATCGCGGCTCCAGCCAATCACAGCCACGGAGCCACGATACCCGTAAAGAAAATGGATGCTCCGTAGCAGACGGGACAGCGGTGACATCGCAGGCTCCTGTGTCCTGTGCGATGCATAGTAGCCCATTATGCTTTACCTTTTCAGGGAAACAAAGAGGAAGTAAAACCCATCAGGGTTTACTTCCTCTTTAAATGCGTGTTTATGCCTAGGGTACAAGTAGAAATGACTTTTATTTACCTCACCCCTCGCTGGGCTGGCTCCCTCTAGGCCAGTGATTGCGAACCTTGGCACCCCAGATGTTTTGGTACTACATTTCCCATGATGCTCATGCACTCTGCAGTGTAGTTGAGCATCATGGGAAATGTAGTTCCAAAACATCTGGGGTGCCAAGGTTCGCCATCACTGCCCTAGGCTCTATGATCTGCCTCTGCAGCTTCTTTTCTAAAGCTCTCCAGCAATCACGTGCACTCTGAGGTCATCAAGTACAATGCAGTACCTATACCCTTGTATGGTAGCTGAGGATCTGCTCACAAACCTGAGCACCAGCAAGAAGGGGTTAGCACTGTCTGCCAGGTAGCAAGAAATGAGGTAAGCAAAAGCCTTTGTTACTGGTACCCCAGGCGTAAATGGGCATGTAATCCTTGAAATGCAGAGGGTGCCGAACTGTTTTCCCGGGGTTCTGCTTTAACCTCCTCGTGTGAATGGACACAAACGCCCTGAAATGTAGCAGCACTCCTCCAGCAGTGATTGTTGATGCTTGATGATGTTATTACACGTTTTGTGGCTTTGTGGTTTTGTTTGCACAAGGAAACATTTGCACATCTTTTGTGGTGAGACATTATTATCATCATGTAGTATTGTTCCCCCACGTGTCACCCTCTTTTCCTTCTTACCAGTCAGTGGCATTCTGCGCCACGTGAACCCTAAACACCTCAGCATACCAATCTGGGATTTTATCTCACATGAAATAACAAATTCCTGATTAATGATTCACACAAACCACAGAGATGATGCACTCAAAATATGAGCAGAGCAGGAAGTATCATCGTCTTGTGGTTACAATGAAATAATGATGTCGCCTTGTCACAAATTTATTACATTCATTATGATCTTCCTCCTTCCAGGCCCAGGCTCAGTCCACGCAAGCGATTTCCAGACCACCAATTGCTATCATGCAAGCGCCAGCTCCATCGTTTGCTCCTCAATCCGCCCCAGGTAAGTGATCGGTTCTAATGTGGATGGAATAGGAAACAAATCCTGATTTTCTGGTAAACTGCTCCCTCTAGTGGAGGAGCGGTGTACATATCTTAGGACTTAAAATTAAAGGGTATCAATACCGATGTCTCTGATACGAGTTTGCATTGCAATGCAGACAAAGGCCTAGTCAACGTGTCCTGATATGTATTTTACTGCTGAATTCCTTGACAATAAAAGAATTTTAAGAAATAAATAAAGACTAAGGCTGGGTTCACACCATTGCATACTAGAATTGTATGCGGGATCCCTGCATCCTATTCGCAATAGCAGGAGATATTGACCGTCTCTCTATGGAGCCAGTTCACATATCTACGCAGCAGGTCCGGTGCGTTTTGCAGGAAAAACGCTGTGCGTCTTTTGGTCCGTTTCAGCTCCCAATTCAGCCCAAAATTCGGGCTGAGATCGGACCTGAAACACTGAACCGGACCCCATGTGCAGGTCATATGTGAACCGAGACTTAAGCCCCATACACACTGTCAGATTTTCTGCTGATTTTTGTCTTCAGATTTACCAAAACCATATAATATGAGGTCAAACCTTAGGCTTTCAATTGGTATGCAATCAGGTAGGCCCTCGCACTACATGGTTTTGATAAATCTGAAGACAAAAGTCAGCAGAAAATCTGATGGGGCTTTAAGTCTTCCACATGTTTTGGTCCTACCAAAAACTGAAACCCTTCTGGACCAAAGTCAGAGAAATCTCTCAGGAATTCACTGTCTTTGCTATTCTGGAAGATCCGATCCGATTATTACACTATTTCACCATTCTCATAAAAAACATACAAGAAATCTGTCGTTTTCCACATTCTTAATACAGCTAAATGCCACTGCATTGGAAGGATACCGCTCCTCCCTCTATACCCTTATGGCCTCTAAGGGGGAAGGACAAAAGGGGAATGGAAGATCCGGTTCTATCCTCCAAAAAATAATAAAAAATACAGGATACATACAGATTAATATGGTTTTACTGGATTGACTTGTTTTTGGAGGAGAGCCATGCCTTCATGTTTGGTGATATTGAGACACTGCATGGGATCCAGACTCTGCCCTCAGGGGTAGCGCTTGCCCCTAAACCCCTCCCCTCTATTTGGTGTGCATCTTTCCCACCCACTCTTGCCCTTGTTTGCTTCTTTTTTTTTTTCTTTTTTTTAAGATTTTACCTATGACATTTGGAAAAGAGGACCTGTTAGATCTGTAACTGAACATGGAAATGTTGATAAATCACATAAATCTTATAAATGTTTATGTGTTTAGTCCCTCAATAAAACTATGCATACAGGGCCTTCATTCTAAATGCCCATAGAGGTAAGATGACAGAATAATGAGCATTCATTAGAATGAACACATATGCTCCCGTAATGTCCAAACACTTCAAACCAGATGATTGTTTCCTTAAGCTCAGGATGTCTCTTCTGTCATTAAAAGCCTACCTGTCGGAACTTTTACCAAAGCAAATTTAGGTAAGTGGGGGAGGAGAAGCCTACAAAAGAAGTGGACCCTTCATGCTTTGTGGATTTTAATGCAAAGTTCATCTTAGTAACAGGGTTCCACAGATGGTTAACTGAACTAAAAGGCCAAGCAACTGTCATAACAACATCGGCTTATGTGATGGGACCAACCTGTGGCCAGTAATGTAGACTGTAAAATTAAAATGACATTTTGCAGCCAGCACAATACAGAAATCAAATTCCTCCCGTATCACCTGTGATTAGGTCACATTTAATGTGACGAGTAATACACGGATACTTGACAGAAATCTATTGCTGCCTGAGATTGCAGATAAGTTTCTCCTGCACACCCAGACGGGGAATGCATGACTTTCTAGAGCAATTGTCGGCTCGCCTGAGGACAAAAAGCTATATGGTGTCCAAATCCCCCTTCTGTTGTCCTGATGGGAGATTCTACATTGCTGGACAACCAGCTATATACTGAGTGTGTATGTATATATGTGTGTATTTATATTTTTTTTTTTTTTTTTTGCACCTTGGTTTGCTTGGGTACTAATCCATGGTGCTGGGAAAAACAAGCACCTTGTTTCTTAGCGGGAACTTGAAATAAAGACAATTGCTGACTTTCCTCTGAAAATACAAGTTATCTGGCAGGCATCCTCTGAATTTAAAGAGACACTGGTGTTTGTTTACTACAACTGGAGAGTGTAAAATCTGGTGCAGCTATGCATGGTAGCCAATCAGCTTCTAACTTCAAGCTTGTTTAATTAAGCTTTGACAGAAAAAAAAAAAAAAACTAGAAGCTGATTGGCTACCATGCATAGCTGCACCAGATTTTACACTCTCCAGTTTTAGTAAATCAACCCCAATGTTACCGTGTCCATATGGTTGCAAAGAGCATCCTGTGAGCTCCGTATACTCTCCTTACCTATGCTCACTTGCAGTTCCTTTCTCCTTCGCAGCCAGCCCTAAAATCAGCTGTGCCTGTGACCCGGGAGAGCTGTGACCACATTCTCCTGGTCATGTGACAGTGACTGCTAGGTCCAGGAAACATTACAGGGGAGGAGTTCACATGCTTTTTCCTACCTGGAAGTGCTTCTGCATGCGAGTACAGGTAAAGGGGAGTATATGGGGGGACAGTAGGGTTGCTACCTCATCCCTTTAAACCCGAACACATATTAATTATTCAGGTTCTGGGACTTATTACGGTGGTAATTTCACTCACTTGGTGCCTTTTCTGCATTAAATTAGCCCCAGAACCTGTGTAATTCATATGTGTTCGGGTTTAAAGGGATGAGGTGGCAACCCTAGGGGGACAGGGATGTCTTTTCCAGAGACACCATCACCTTGGCCTACATGGGTACGGTGACACTTTTCTCTTTAATACTTGGCCTGAAACAAGCAAGTCAGAGTGAAGTCAACACTGCAAGTACGTATTTGTTTCTGGTTAATGACAGACTATTGAAGTCACTAACCCAGCTTGTAGCCAGCATATTCAGAAGGAGATCAGCCACGGCACCTCCTATTGTCATATGTGAAAGTTTGCTGACAATAGTGTTATCATTTGTGTTTTTATAGCTTTATACCCCAATCTGACGGAACTGAACAATTACATGGGACTGTCACTGACTGATGAGGAGCTGCAGCTTAATCTCTCACTGGTGCCATCTGGAGGAAATGTGAGTATGGCTGGGATGATCGATTCTACATTTAATAGATTCAATCTATTTTAATGATACATAAAGGTGTGGTTGGCTGTAAGCTGCCTGGTCGTTTAGGACTGAACTGCCTGCAGACAGCTAAGCCCCAAGCTATGTTTTTTTTTTTTAAATGTTGTCGGGTATTTGTACTTTTTGAAGTAGGAGAATAAGCACTCTAGCAGCTGTGAAGAGGTGGAAGCATTGAGGTTAAAGTGGTTGTAAACCCTTACAGACCACTTTTTGCTACAGGTAAGCTTATAATAAGGCTTACCTGTAGCTACCCAGGATATCTTCTAAACCTGCACGGTTTAGGAGATATCCCCTGTATTTGCATGTCCCGACGTCATCGGCACATGCGCACTGAAGCAATGGCGCGTATGTGCCGTTTGCTTTAGTGAGTGTGCCGTTACCGGCGCTCCCGCGCGGTAGTGGCGTCATCGCGGCTCCGGCCAATCACAGCGTCGGAGCCGCGATACCGGAAGTAACCCCTTGGAGTGATGTCGCCGGCCGGTGCTGTGTATGGGCACCGCAGCAGGGTGAGTATTACGCATACTAGCTCATTATGCCTTTGTCTTGCAGGTGTTAGTTTTTGTTTTGTTTTTTTGTTTTTTTTCTCAAAGTGGGTTTACAACCACTTTTAAGACCTCTGGTTGGCCTGCTGGAGGTCTGAGTTCAAATCCCTCTGAGGGCAAGCTGCATCTCCAATCAGGTCCTGTGCAGTGCCTGCCCTGCCCTCTGCTGGTGGAGCAGGATGGTGAGAAATGTTTCAATCTCACTAACTACCCTGTCTCACCAGCAGGAGGTTTCAGGTACTGTACTGAGGGTATGTGTGTGTGTATATCTATATCTATATATGTGTGTGTATATGTATATGTATATATATATATATGTGTGTGCATATGTATGTATGTGTGTATATATATATATATGTGTATATATATATATATATGTGTGTATATGTATATATATATGTGTGTATATATGTATATATATATGTGTGTATATATATATATATATATGTGTGTATATATATATATATATATATATGTGTGTGTATATATATATATATATATATATATATATATATATATATAGGGTGAGGCTGAGAAAAACCGTAAGTCCCACTTTTTGAACAGGCTGCCCCGGTAAGACTCCCACTACAGATTCCTTTCTGCCTCTCATATACAGAAGTCCCTATTTATCATGCTGCTGGTGCAGATTTGGTCACTTGCTTTAGAGATTTGAATCTCATTTGGGAATAAAGGTAGCTTAGAAAGAGAAGGTTACAAAGCGCAGGTTTTAGAAAGCCAAGCCCGTCTGTGTGTGGGGAGCTCTGTGAAATCTAGGATCTGGAAGGGAATTAAGCTGCGCCTTTTGCTCCAATGTTGTCTGGTTTAGGTTCTGATTTTAGGCTGACTTTCTAACCTACATGCTTGTTCGGGATCCGGAACCTACCAGAGGCAGCCAGGTAAACCGCACATGCAGAAAGACGGTCAGAAAGTCCGGCTGTGTATTCCTTCCAGCGCGTTTTTTTTTTTAATATTCTTTCTTTGTAGCACTTTGTGGGCAGCAGACCCTCCTCCCTCCTCTGCCCAAAAAAGAAGAAGGATCATTAATGTCACAATACTTTGTGCCAGGAGAATAGTACACTAGGTGTGTCTATGATGATGGTACAACAGCGCACTCTGCTGGCTGATAACCAGCTGTGCATTATCCTCTCATTCTATTCTATAACTTGTCTTCCCTACTTCAAAAGCTGAAATAGACTTCCTGTGATATAAATATAACAACTTCATAGAGTGATTTGTCCTGCTGGAGACGGTTCCATCCAAAAGTGAGACTGAGATAATATTTTTCATCTATTTTTGCTGTTGGGACTTAAAATATTTTCCCTCTATTATAGCTTTAGCTATAGCTATATACTTTTTTTTTTTTCATCTGTTTTAACTAATGAAACTCAAAGGAAAAATGGTCCAACTGAAATAATATATTTCACTCAGTGGGACTTATACTTTTTTTTTTTTTTTTTTTTTTCTTTTGCCAGGTAGCACCTGGAGTATTTTTCTTCTATTTTGGATAGTGAGCCTTAAGGTTCTGGTTAGATTTATTGGGTGTAGTCCAGAAATAGGAGGATGAGTAGTCCAGTTGGTGTGAAGCAGTGATAGCTCAGTGGGTAAGAGCTGTGATTAGTCTGCTGGAGACCTGAGTTCAAATCCCTGAGTCAGCCTGCTTCTTCTCTGTCCTGGGTACTACACAGGACTTGAGCCCCCTGCCGGTGGAACAGGGTAGTGAGAAATTGTTTCAAACTCACTACCCTGCACTAGCAGGTGGTTCAGGCATTGTGTAGTACCTGGGGGTGAGGCAATAAAAACCTAAGTCCCTGCTTTTGGCATGGGCTGCCCCAGTAAGACAGCCCATTGTAATTATATATGTTGCAGTGATGTCACAGACCGTGGACTGAAGAGGCGGGGTGCCCACAACCTAATGTGATGCCCACACATGTTACAGGCCTGTGGGGGCCTGGGACTGGAGCAGACTGGTGGGTTGTCCATGGCCTCCAGACTTTCACTCAGAGATTTGAGCTCGGGGTCTGCTGCACTCTCAGGTATTCACCCTCAGGGGTCTGCAGTGCTTCATGGATTCGAACTCGGGTCTACGGCGCCCTGGGTCAACACTCTTATTCTCTGAGCTACTCACCTCTGCTCAGTGCTTTGTGTGTTCTTTCCCCTATTTCAGGAGTAAATTAAACACAAATTCAAATAGAAGACTCAGGATTTGAACCTGCAACTCCAAAAAAAGCCTCTATGAAGCTGGCTACTAAACCCCTACACCGTAGCACAGCTCATGGTTAAGTAGCCAGCCTCCTTAAACACCAAGATTTGGTAAATGAAGATTCAGTAAATAAAATGCAATCACTGACTACAAACTCAAAGGGTCTGAGCACAATATTTGCAAAAATATTTGTAATGAACTGGTGAAACATGGGACTTCAAATATTTCTAGAATATTTTCTTCTCGAGGTTCTGGCTCAGGGGGGGTTCATCATCCATCCCATTAAATAGCAAGACTTAGTATATAATAATTGACGAGCGACTCCTAATATTTAATCTGTGGTGCTGGTTGATGGCGTCCATTCACTCTCAGCCACAAACTGAAGTTTATGCCGTGGGATTCGAACCCTTGATACTAAAGAAAACATTGTCAGTCTACTAAACCCACTGGGCCATCTCTAACACTGAGAGTTGGTTGTGTTTATATCACACATATAGACAAAATCAGATTCTTCTGAGGAAGATCCCTGTGATTGAACAAAGATTGTCTCCTCTCATTGTCCCAACTACCCAAGACTATGATGATTGCAATGTCTGTAACATGTTGGTTCTCATTTCAGTTTAATGATATATTTGGCAGCCCAAAAAACAGCACTTATATATATATATATATATACACACATTTTTTTTTTTTTTATTATTTTATTTTATAGTATTAGTAGCACATGTCTCATTGGCAAGCAGGCTGAACCACCACCACCACCCCGCATCGTGTTGTTTTCCTACTATAGCACAGCTTTGGTGCCGGAGGGATTGGAATTTAGGGCAGCAGCCCAGCACTAAGGCCCGATTCATCATTTTGCAGATTTGCATTACAGAACGTGTTCCGTAGGAAACCACGTTAAATGGACTGTAGTTCAAATCATGCATTTTTTAGTGCATTTTGCAGATTTGAACTACAGTCCATTTAACGTGGTTTCCTATAGAACACGTTCTGTAATGCAAAAAAGCACTAAAAATGCAAAGGTGCGAATCAAGCCTAAAGCCTCGTACACACGGTCCAAATGTTGGCCAACTGAGCGTCTGATTTTTGTCAAAAGGGCGTGTGCCAGGATCTTGTCTTGCATACGAACAGTACGGACAACACGAACGTAGTGACGTACTACGAGGAATTTCAGCTCTTGAGCGCCACCCTTTGGGCCCCTTCTGCTAATTTCGTGTTTGGTGAGCATTGATTCCAAGCATGCGTGTTTGTACTTTTCGACTTTTGTGTGACGGACTTGTGTACTGACAATCAGAAAATCAGACGTGGAGCCGTTCACCGAAAATTTACTAGCCTGTCATCCAACATTTTGTTGGCCGAAAATTGGAAAACAATTGTCTAAAAGGAGCGTACTAACGGTAAGATTTTAGGACAACAGTCTGTCAACAGACAATCCCCTGCCAACAATCGAAGCGTCTGTACGAGGCTTTAAGCCCCATACACACTATTAGATTTTCTGCAGATTTTTGATCATCAGATTTACCAAAACCATGTAGTGCAAGGGCCTGCCTGATTGCATACAAATTGAAACTCTTAAGGTTTGACCTCATATTATATGGTTTTGGTAAATCTGAAGACAAAAATCTGCAGAAAATCTAACAGTGTGTATGGGGGTCTAACAGCTCTTATATTTTGAGCATGTTCAGCATTTAAAACAGAGGCAATGCTTTGTCCATGAAGGGTTCAGAAATAGATTCACTTTAAAGGATAATTCCACCTTTTGTTTTAAAAATAAATATTGTAATAGCACACAAAAATCAGCAACATAAATTCTTTTGTATTTTACGTAATAATTTGTGTGGTAAAAAAGATTTTTTATTACTAAAATGAGCAACAACAACAAAAAAAAAAAGTGTCCGCTGACATCACTACTAAGTGACCATTTGGGGTGCCTGTGGAGGAACAGGAAGTACTTACTTTGTTCTAGTCCCAGCATTCAGTGCAGCTGTGGGAACTCCTGTTCATCACAGGCATCAGTTTTACCAATATACATGCTCAAGAGATTTATCAGCAATCGGCCTCAGCCATGCTGAAAAGAAGAGTGATGTACCCGTCTCAGTTATTATATATTTAGGTGGAGCGGGCAATATCCAGTAAGCAAGCAAGATTTTATTGATGTTTGTGTTTCGATTAATCCGCTAATAGGTGGGCGGGAAAAACAGAAGGCAGCTCATTGGTTGAAACGCAAGCATTAGCGAAATACTGCTTGTTTACTGGGTATTGTCACCTCTACCTAAGTGTGCAGTGTCAGAGACAGACGGATCTCTCTTCATTTCAGCACTACGGAGGTGGAATATTGAGCATGTGAATGCTGCCAAATCACCCCAGCATATCCATTAATGGGCTAGCCGGTGGCTGGGTGAACAGATTTAGAGCGTTTCCTCTGGTGCATTGAATGCTGGGACTTGTAGAACACAGAAGAGGACTTCCTGCATTTGTTCCTCCGCAGGAGCCTGGATGGTGACTAGGTTTGACTGATCTTAGGAACAGAGTTAAAGTAGAACTATAGGCAAAACTTTTTTATTTTTATTTGGATAGAGTGGGGAGGGGGCTGGGGTTATAAGCTGTCAGATTTGTGTTTGTTTTTGCTGTGTCCCATCGGGGAGACTCACCTTCACTTCCTGTCCTATAGCCAAAACAGGAAGTGAGAGGAAATCCCCGCAAATTAAAGGAATCTCTTGCAACCCCTATCCCCACCCTTCACCAGAACTAGTGTCCCCATTGGACGATTTCCCCTCTATTACTTTTTTGGGGGACAACCCAAAATTTGTGATTTTCTTTTACTTTCAGCCTTAGGGATAATGGTAAAGAGGACAAATAGAGGGGGTGATTCTCCCTAACGGGGGCACAGACAGCAATAAAAAAAAACCTGACAGTGGTTCTAACCCCTAAAGTTTTGCCTTTAGTTACACTTTAATGGTGCATATACTGTATTTATTGGCGTATAACACACACTTTTTCACCCTCAAAATCAGGTGCAAATAGTTGTGTGTGTGTTATACGCCAATACTGCAATTTGGGCTGCCTAGGAGGGAACCGGCACGAGTGCCGTCAGATTACATACAGCGAGAATCTCCTGTTTACTCAGCGGCCTCTGTAATAGGAAGTCCCGTCTCCTGGGCCGGCATTGGACCAGTGTTCTGTCTATCATAGAAGCTGGTCCAGGAGGCGGGACTTTGTATTAAAGAGGCCGCCTCTTAACCACCTCAATACAGGGCACTTTCACCCCCTTCCTGCCCAAGCCATTTTTCAGTTTTCAGCGCTGTTTCACTTTGAATGACAATTGCGCTGTCATGTTACACTGCACCCTAATGACATTTTTATCATTTTTTTCCCCCACAAGTAGAGCTTTCTTTTGGTGGTATTTGATCACCTCTGTGGTTTTTATTTATTGCGCTATAAAACAAAAGAAGAGGGATAATTTTGAAAAAACACAATATTTTTTACTTTTTGCTATAATAAATATCCAATTTTTTTTTTTTTTTAACAAATTTTTTCCTCAGTTTAGGCCGATATGTATTCTTCTACATATTTTTGGTAAAAAAAAAATCTTGATAAGCGTATATTGATTGGTTTGCGCAAAAGTTATAGCGTCTACAAAATAGGGGATAGATTTATAGCATTTTTATTCATTTATTTATTTTTTACTAGTAATGGCGGCGATCTGCAATTTTTATTGTGACTGCGATATTGCAGCGGACATATCAGACACTTTTGACACATTTTTGGGACCATTCACATTTATACAGCGATCCGTGCTATAAAAATGCATTGATTACTGTGTAAATGTGACTGGCAGGGAAGGGGTTAACACTAGGGGGGCGATCGAGGGGTTAATGTTTGACCTAGGGAGGTGATTCTAACTGTGGGGGGAGGGGACTGACTGGGGGAGGTGACCGATCGGTGTCCCTATGTACAAGGGACACACCATCGGTCTCCTCTCCTCTCTGACAGGACGTGGATCTGTGTTTACATGCACAGATCCACGGTCCTGCTCTGTTAACCGGCAATCGCGGCCGCCGGGCACGCGCACCGGGTCCCGAGCGACGCAGCGGGCACACGCGCACCCGCGCCCCCTAGTGCCTCGGGAGGGCGATCACGTCATATGACTTCCGCCCAGAACAAGAGAAGCCTCGTCCTGCCGTCATATGACAGTGGGCGGTGGCTTAGTTGTTAAACAGGAGATTCTCGCTGTATAAATTCTGATGGCGCTCATCCTCCCTGTCCCCTCCGAGGCAGCAGTAATCTGAGGTGAGGCTGCAGATGGGCATTGATCAGACTTCAGATGGGCAATGGTGAGGCTGTATTGATGGGCACTGACCCTTATTTTGCTTCAAAGTTTTTTATTTAAAATTTACGTTTTTTTTTTCCGGAAACCTCCCTCCTAAAAGGAAGGTGCGTGTTATACGCCTGTGTGTGTTATATGCCGATAAATACAGTACTTTAAATTGGGCAGGCTATGTCAAAATCTTATTTAGGGGCAAAAAATAAAGTGTATATCATTCTATTGCCAATTTAATAAGTGTGCTATGCTCATTATTGCCGTTGTATTTTAATGCTCGCCTTTGCTGCACATGGAACTTACCTTCTCTTAATTCCCCTGCCTCTGAATTCACCCCTGGGAATGCAGATAATACCGGGTTCTATAGGTAAAGAGGAACATGTGATACGCACCCCTTCATTTAATGTCGGTGCCGGTGATTGGTTGCACAGGCTCCAACTAGGATCAACTTGCAGCTTACCAGGAACTACTTCTTTAGGATCCCAATGACAAATATGGGGGTGCAGGAAGAAAAATGCCCACCCACAGTTTAAACTCAAGGTTCTGGTTCAGTAAAAGTATTATGCTGGGAGCCCCATACACGTATGGAGATTCTACTATTCCTTATACAGAACATACACAGGAGCAAATTATCACCCTCTTATGAAGTTATCCGGCCCCTGGGGGGGGGGGTGCTGTTCTAATCTGATAATGCTCTAACTTTATTAAAGGCAGATTGGCCTATTACTACATTTCTGAGAAATTATATTAAGAAACAAGCTTTTGTAGCTAAAGGACATAAGTTCATAGCTATTGCCAACTTCCTTATGGAGATTCTTGGATTCTCTGACCACAGACAAGTGGAGCAAGGAATTTGTCAAAAGTAGTCAGAAATTGTGATCTGCATACTTGTCCTGGGGTCAGTGTGGAATCAAAGGAACAGGTAGGAAGCTGGCATCTTCATAGGCAACCTACACATATATTTTTTTTTTTTTAATTGAGGGTTTTGGAGAGAGTAGGAAAGTGATAAAACCCCAGACATTTTTATTTTTTTTTGGCCTGTGTCCCATTGGTGAGATTTCTCATCACTTCCTGTCCTGAAGGCATAACGGGAAGTAATGGGGAAATTTCACAGCACTGAAGACAACAGGAAGTGAGAGAAAATCTATGAGGTGAGGAGAAATCCTCTCTTAGTTGCCACTGGAACAGGTACCCTCATCTCTTGTTGGGGTGACAACTGTAAAGGTTTGGGTACCCCCTTCCTTTCTGTGACAAAAAGAAGAAATCTCCTCATGGGGGACACAGCAATAAAAACTCAATAGAAGGTCTGATCATTCCATACTCCATCCAACATATACAGGACAAAATTGAGTGAATCTCCCTAATGGGGGCACAAATGGCAATTTGATTATATTAAGTTTAGATTATCCCCTTGTACACACCAAAATCCTCCACATCTGACTTTTTTCAGACTCGCAGAAAATATGTTTATTTGTATGCATTTTACCTCTGATAGAAAATGTTGCGAAAGTCACCCCCAGTTTAAGTAAGTCCATTGAGGTTTCCACTGACATTTAGGTCTGTTTTCTGTGCAGGAAGTGGCGGTCCCCCACACCATCTCCGGCGGGTTGATTGCCCCCGTCACTGGTAATGACGTTGGTCTGAGACGTGCCGAAATAAAACATGGAATGCGGGAGCTGATATTATGCAAAGACGAGAAAGGGAAGGTGGGCCTGAGATTACGAGCGGTTGACAAGGTAAGCACACGAGGAGAGCTTCTCAAAAAATGAGATTTTTTTGAAGGGTGGGGGTGCATGGCTGTATTTATCATCCCGCAGGGTTTTTTTTTTTTTTTCCCCTCTCTCAGAATTTATCCCTATGGCCGGATATACGTGGTTCAAATCTCGTCTGGGCAGGGCTATTAATGGGCAGGCTGAACGTACCAAGTTGACTTGGGTGCAATCAGCCTGCTGGATTTGCTTGCTTCTCCCCACCGCCTTGCCAGGAGAAGACAAGGGCCTGGCAAGAGGGATTCCCCTGACAATACTGTCTATTGATGGAGTAATCGTGCAAGTTTCTTCCCTGCAACCTGTGGTTGGAGAAAGAAAATTTGCAACGTCTATGGCCAGATTATGTTCTCAGCTCTACCACCCCCGTCATGAAGTCTCCACTATTCCACTGCTTTATCTGTAACGTAACAAACCAGTTCATTGGATGAGATTTTTGTATGATGAATACTAAAGGAGGGAAATTAACAAAAAAACTGGTGCATAATATCCAATCAGCTTTCTATCTTCAGCTTTGAAAATGAAAGAAAGAAGCTGACTAGTTTTCCATGATTCAGATTCTGTCTGCTCCGGCATGCGTCTCACAGCGGGGTGGGGGGGGTCCGGCGCGTGCTGGTTCACTATTTCAAGTCCAATTTCAGCCTGAATTTTGGTCTGAAGCGGACCAAAAAATGCAAAACGCACCAGACCCGCTGCAGGCATATGCGAACCGGCTCCATAGAGAGCCGACCAAAATCTCCTGCTATTGCGAATTGAATGCAGGATTCCGCATCCAATTCTCAATGGTGTGAACCCAGCCTTAGGCACTTTCCTCCTGAACATGGGAACTCAGATGCAGAGGGGGGGGGGGATTTGAAATAGATGAAGACCTTTGGGTGATTGGAAGAAAGGCCAGTTTTGGGCAGCAGAGATACTTAGGAATTGTTTGTCGTGTCTTTCCAGGGAATATTTGTCCAGCTGGTTCAGGCTAACTCTCCGGCCTCTCTGGTCGGTTTACGGTTTGGAGATCAGATTCTGCAAATCAATGAACAAGACTGCGCCGGATGGAGCACTGACAAGGCACACAAAGCGCTGAAAAAGGCCGGACAGGACCGAATCAGCATGATTGTACGAGACCGGTGAGTTCCCAAGGATAACCTGCAATGTGAGAGCCCCCTGGGGCCGCGAGGGTCCTGTATAGAATGTGAGCAGCCCCCCACACTATCACCTGACAGCCCCTTATACTCAGAGATAGAACAATCAGCAGTTTACACACTTGTATCTTCCCAACAGCTGGTGGCATTAATTTGTTATTAATACAAAACAGACCATAAATTCCACTTTATTAGCCAATAAACACTTATTCGACCACAGACGTACATCATTCTGTCATCAGGTGTCCAGAATAGCACTTCTATCTCTGATATCTGCCACATACGCTGGGCCTCGAATGTTGAAGCAGAGACAAGAGCTGATGGTTAGCCAACATTACATTAGTACACTGCACCCTAGCGGAGAGATATGTACATACTTCTTACAGATAAATATATTCTAATGAGGTGTACACACGGTCGGACTATTCGACCGGACTGGTCTGGCAGACTTTCCAGCGGACTTTCGACGGACTTTCTAACGAACGGACTTGCCTACACACGATCACACCAAAGTCCGACGGATTCGTACGTGATGACGTACACCGGACTAAAATAAGGAAGTTGATAGCCAGTAGGCAATAGCTGCCCTAGCGTGGGTTTTTGTCCGTCGGACTAGCATACAACGAGCGGATTTCTGGGTCCGGCGAAGTTACGACGTAAAGATTTAAAGCATGTTCCAAATCTAAAGTCCGTCAGATTTGCGACTGGAAAAGGCCGCTGAAGGTCCGGTGAAGCCCACACACGGTCGGATTGTCCGCTGGATTTGGTCCGTCGGCGACCGTCAGACCAGTCCAGTCGAAAAGTCCGACCATGTGTACGCCCCATATGACTAGAAGCATTACTATATTAAGGTGCTTTAACAATTTCCCATCCAGCCCCACCATCCCTTTAACAGGTACTTTATGCATGGGGGGTGGGATGGACCAGGCCAATGACTGCTGCGATTGGATGTCACAGCGATCAGTAGCCAGCTCCCAATCATTAGTGGGGACAGCAAAGAAATCTCTGCCACTCGTGGACACGTGTGGAATTTGCTGCCACACGTTACATGTGGGCATGAAGGAGGTTAATTAAGGGAGGGAAAAAAAAATGCAAGTTTAAAACATGAGAACTGAAACTGCCAACAAAGTCCTGGGTTTCCTTATAAATATATGTGCAGTTTAAAAATGAAAAAAAAGGTAAACACCAGACAAACCCTCCCCACCCTCCTGTATTATCCTCTAGGGTTTCAGAGCAGTCAGTACCCCCACAACTGCTCCATCATTCTGGGGATTTGAAATCCCCACTCGTCTCCCTCTTCACTGTGCAGCAGTTCCAAGAAGGACCAGATCCATTCTGATTGGTCATCACCGTGCATTGATCTGGTCTGTCCCAGAAGCAGTGCAGAGAGTAGAGGGAGAAGAATTGGGGGGTTTTGAATCCCCAGGCCACTGGAGCAGCTGTGGGGGTGCCAACAGCTCGGCAAGCTCAGAGGTAAGTACAGCAGGGGAGTGGGGTTAGTTCACCTTTACATTTTTTTTATGTAAAAGGTGAACATTTCAAGTGGATATTATAGGTTTTACATGGAGTGAAACTTTCTTGGGCTTTTTTTTTCCTCTTGTTCAGTAATTGTATTGGAGTCTAAGTGTACATAAGATACCGTAAAGAGAAAATGTTCAATAGACAGCATAATAATAGTAGCTCACAATATTGCTATAGCGTACATATGAAGGCTGCTACTACCAATGTCCTTTCCTCAGTGTGTTATTTCCCTGGCTGTCTCTCGCTTCATTATTTTAGTTGAAACAAGCATGCAGCAAGTGAAGTCAGAGACAAGACAGAACTGATCTACATATTTGTCAGGGAGTCAGAAGGAATTGAAGCATTAGGATCAATATAGCAGCCAGGCATCAATTAGCTCAAAAAGAAGAGCTCAGCAATGTCATCCTCTGTGTAAAGGTTTCATTTTAAGGGGAATTGGTCACTAGGCAAAACATCAATTCATTCTTAAGGGAGGTCTCTGCAGTGGAACTTGATGTAAACAATTTAATTGTAAAACTTCTGTATTCTGTTCACAGTCCATTCCAGCGCACAGTAACGCTGCAGAAAGACAGCGCAGGACAAGTCGGGTTCATTGTCAAGAAAGGACAGATCTCATCACTGGTGAAGGACAGCTCTGCTGCCCGAAATGGACTGCTAATCAACCACTATCTGTGTGAGGTCAATGGGCAGAACGTCATAGGACTCAAGGTAAGCCAAGCTCTCATATGGGGGGAACATTTAGGTAGCAGAATGGTTTTTCTAAAGTGCACGTCACAGGACTACATGACTATACTCAGGTTATGCTCCCAACTTCAGATTAAATAGACACTGGCCCAAAGAAAAAAAAAAAAAACAATAACACACATATATATATATATATATATATATATACACATACATACATACATATATATTTTTAGATATAATCCCTCCCAGCTAAGCTTCAGTTTTTAGCAAATGTCCTTAGGTTATGCATGGCTTACAGAGGTTCTCTCTTATCTCCTTTCATGAGCTTTAGTCTCATACTTGGGGCAAGTGCCACCAAGGGCTTCATCCAGATAAGTCACCACAGCCAGTAGTCCTAGAGAGACTCTACCTGGAGCCCACAAGCAAATGCAGGGTAAAGCCTGTAATGCTGCTGGCCAGTGTGGGATTCAGTGATCTCCAGGATACAGAGTACCTGATGATCTTACTGGATAGATGCTCTACAGGTCCAGGGGACAGATTCCCTGAAGACCCTGTGTAGTGCACCCACCATGACGGGTAAAGTTTGGGCCTGCAGCTTGGACAGAGTGAGTGAGTGAGTGCCTCTGTACTAGTGAAGTGGCAGCATTCCCCTAGAGTGGACGTCCCTTGGTGATCAGGGCTGTTGTTTTCCTTGAGTAATAGCAGTGTTCAAAGGCAGACCAATGCAGTGTGCGCTGATGATGCTTGAACAGCCATGCCATTCAGAATTCATTGATATTTCCTCCAGCTTTCTGACTGAAAGTCTGTACTGTACATCAATACAAACAGAGCTAAATCCACCTTTAGCAAAAAGGTGGATTTGGCTTTTAAAAAAAACTGGATTTTTTGCATTCACTGTAAAATTGTTGTCCCCGAGCTCATTGAAGGACACAGCTGTACTTCTCATGGATGGGTTTGAAGTCGCCACCTTCAAGAGAATGACACTAGGTGCAACCTAAATTAAAAGCTTGCCTAAGGGGGTGGCCCTCTGTTGGTGTAGGGCGATAACACTGAAACTGCCAAAACAAGGTCGGGCAGGTGTTGCATCTAATGAACTCAGAAAAAGATTTAAAAAAAAAAAAAAAAAAAAAAGGTAAAATTAAAAAAAGTCCTGTTTTTCTCATCATGAATTGAAGGACGCAGCTGTACTTCTCATGGATGTGATGCCCCAAAAGCAATGCCAGAAAGACAAACCTGTGTGGGCCCACAACAAAAAACAAGAACCGACTCCAGGCAGAACTTAAACTGCCACCTGCAAGAGTTTCCACACAAGGAAGGCAAGACCATCTTCGTTAAGGTGGGAAAGACAACCACCTTTGGTGGGAAAGACAACCTGGGACAAAGAGCCACCTTGACCTTATGCAACACCAAAAAGGGCAACTTATAGGAAAGAGCCACAGGCTCGGACACTCGACGTGGGGAAGCGATGGCCACCAAGGAGGCCATCTTTTGCAACAAGGTCGAAAGAGAAACATCCTGTATATTTTCAAACTGATGTTTTTATAAGTCCAGCCGACCAAGATACAGGTCCCAAGATAATGGGGAAGGCCTAGAAGGCAGAGTCACCTGAGTGAACTCCTGGTTAAAAGTGCAAACAAGGGAGACAGAGGCCAAGGGTTGCTGAAAAAGAATGGCCAGGGCAGGGAAAGGGTAGCAAATCAGACCTCAAGAGAAAAGGTGCGGCTAAAGCAGGAGACATCAAGGCACTCCTGCGACCAGCCATATGAGATACATGAACCAAGTCCTGCGTGGCCATCCTAGAGGTTTCAGAATAAATAGAATGCCCTTCTGCACCATCTGTGGAAGCAACCAGAGAAGGAACTTCAATAACAGGAATGCATATATCAGTACGTACATTTGCTAAGGAGCCACCAGATCTGGTCACGAACCACTTCCAAGGCTGTCGCTGAGTTTTTTGGGTCCCCCTGGTGGATGATGTGAGCCACCGCTGTGGCATTGTCCGATTGCACTCAGTTTGGATGACTCTAGGGATGCCATCCAAAAAGAGGAACAGGGAGACAGATCACTTGAAGTTCCAAAATATTGATAGGAAGGTTGAAAGACCAGCAGTCCTGGACTGAATTGTTCTCCATCACTCCCCAACCAACTGAAAAAAGGACAGGAGGGGCGAATCCACTAACCACCCACACCTTGGTCGGGCAGGATAGACTGATGGGAAGGTCCAGAGACCCCAGAACCCTTTTCCACTAGGTCAAGATCTCTCTCTGCGAGGGTGTGGCCAACTAACGGGATGTGAGGAAGCAGCTTGCCTGAGCTCCGTCTGTCCCGCTCCTATCCTAACTTAATCCTGCTGACCCAATCTCTCCTGTGGGAACCCACCAGCCTCCTTGCCCTCCTGAGACTCCTGGGAACATCAGAGGATGGTTAAATACGGCCCCACGCTGGAGGATATGACTCAATTCCCGCCGCTGCTCTCCCCGTGTGAACCACATGGGATCACAGCAAGCCCTCCTCTTCATCCGCAGCAGCGCAACACAAACCAGGGAAGGGCGAGTTACAAAACCCCCCTGCTTCTGGCCCTGACAATCCTCTGCTGCTCTCACATTCCGAGGACACAGCTCCTCTCTCCCCCAACACTGACCATGCTGACACAGGCCCTTCAGAACCCACGCTGACACAGATCATGGAGGCTATTCAGCTCAGCCACGCTTCCTTTACCACTCTGATAGACTATCAGATCTATCCTTCCTGAAACAATATGTGCATAACCTCCTCTACAGAGTGACCAATGCATAGGTGATCTGGAGGATGACACCCGTCCTTTACAGGCCTCTGTTAGAGAATTACACCAAACCCGAGACTATACCACTGATAAGTTGACAGATATGGAGGACTGCCTTAGGCGTAATAATCTGCATTTTCTGGAGGGTTCAGAGGGCATGGCCCCTGAGGCTTTCATGGAGCAGTGGCTGACGTTCACCTCAACCTTCTCTCCACTATTCGCCATAGAACGAGCACATAGAGTTCCCCTATGCCCTTTACCTATTGGGGCACTGCCACATGCCATGCTCATCAAACTACTACACTCCAGGGACAGAGAAGCGGTTCTGCCCGAACAAAGGGCCACATATGCTTCGATGGCAATGGGATTACGATCTTCCCTGATTTCTCAGTGGCTACGCAGAAACAGGGGGCTACTTTCCTGGCCATCAATAGGAGACTGCGAGACCTCCAACTACCTTATAGCATGCCTTATCCTGCACGGTTGAGGATCATTCATAAAAGGAAATGCCTACTTCTTCGCAGATCCGAATGAAGCAGCCCACTGGGTGGATACCTTGGAACCGCCTGATCAGCAACGGCGATCCCCTCCTCGCTGACCTATTATTCACAGAGAACGCTCGCCCACTCATCCGAGTACCTGATGAACCATTACCTTTTGCTGCCATCCACTGCCCTGACATGACTACCCCTGGATAACAGTCGCAATAATTTTCTTGATATTATGCTACTGCGGTAAATGTCATACCCTGTAGTGCCCAGGTTTCCTTCCATACTCTACCCTGTGGGCACAGATCGAGCCCAACTGTTGCGAACTCTATTGCCACCCACCACGGTTTGTCGATTACAGCATGTCCCCCATGCTCTATGGTTTTGTTTTTGGGATCAAAGCTCCCAAGTGTTTGGGGTTGGGGGCCGGGAGGGCTAGGAATGTTTTACTTGTTTCCCTTGTTTTTGACCTGTTCCTCCTTTTTCTATTATTTTTTGTGTCTTTTTTTCCTCGATGGTTTTTTGGCAGGATCAATCACCATGGTATCCAGTCTACAGCTGTTAGAGAACTGCTAATCCTGCTCATCTATGCAGCATTTTCAGTGACTCATGATTGTTCAGGGCCACAGGTTTATAACATATGGTTAGCCTCACTGCAATACAGGAAATATTCTTCTCTATGGTATATGTTGTATGATTATGGCTAAACTACGTGTGGTCTCATGGAATGTTAGGGGGCTTAACTCCAAGATTAAACGTTCACTGATGTTTGAGTACCTGGCACGACACAACGCACATATGATTCTTCAGCAGGAAACTCATCTCCACAGCTCTTTGATCGTAGCAATTGCAGAAGGCCCTTTGATAGCTGGAGATAATTCGGACCTTGAATTCTTTCAATAGTTGTCGATGCTCTACTGTTCCCCCCACTTCCCTAGGCACTTATCTGACCCAATATGACCTAGTAGAGGCCTGGAGATGGAAACATGCGGATGGGAAGGAATATTCCTGTAAATATGATTCTCATGGTACACTGTCACGTATTGATTTAGGTCTGCTATCTCCAGATTTACTCAGCATGGTGAGTGATGTCAGATACCTCCCTAGGGCGGTGCCTGACCACTCTCCCCTGTTGGTATACCTGGCTCTGGGAGTATCACCCTCCTTTCGGGTGGTGGCTGAGCCCACCTATGGCTAGCGGACCAGGCTGTCACAGATCGGGGAACAGCTGATATCCGTTCCCACTGCGCCACTAATGCACAAAGTGCGTCCATCCCTGTGGTCTGGGATGCCTTCAAGGCTACCATGCGCGGCTCATTTGCTCCGGCCATAGGGCAGGCTGGTGAATGCGGAGGGGGAGCTTCGAGTGGCGGAGGCGGCCTATTCCGCATCCCCTACATCCGATAACTGTCTGGCGACACAAGGCCAGGGAGTTAGACAAAGTGCTACTTGAACAAACTCAGAAAAAAAAAAATCAGCGACAAAAACAGTGGCCACCTAGCTTACCTGTCCAGGTCTGATTATCAGCCATGCACCATCCCCAGAATAAAGAACTTAGAGGGTATAATGGAACAAACAAAGGAAGTTGTGAAGGCTTTTGTTACGCTTTACTTCACTCTATATTCCACTAGGGCGCACTATACTATCATGGAACTAGACTATTATTTGCAGGATGTCTCACTTCCAAAATTGCTAGATTCCCCTTTAACAACCGATGAAATAGGAAATGCCAGTCAGTCATTTGCTAGAAAGAAGATGCCAGGGTTGGACGGATTCCCCATAGAAATGGTATATGCAATATAGAGAACTATTGATTCCACATCTACTCAGGGTGTACAACTATGCCCTGAAAACAGGACAACTACCGCTCTCTGTCTGAGGCGCTAATTGTCCTTGTCCCCAAACAGCTGATCTCCCTAATTAACGCTGATATAAAACTTTTAGCCAAAGTACTTGCCCAAAGATTGAATACGGTTATCACTACTGTCATTGGAGCGGATCAGACGTGATTTATCTCCGCTAGATCTACTTCAATTGCTCTATGACGGCCCTTTACCAACATGCATGGCTCAATGGGCTCCTGGGCTGTTTAAGCCCTGGATGCCCATAAGGCATTTGATTCGGTAGACTAGCCATATCTACAGGAAATCTTTGCAAAATTTTGATTCGGTAACACGAATGTAAGAATGTAGTGAATAGGCGGACACTCAGGAAGGGCATTTCTGTAAGTACCTTCTTGGAAGTCTGGTCAGCCAACCAGCACTTAAGCCAGCGGCGACACCGTAAAACCACTGAGGAAGTGGTCATATCAGAGACCACTTGAACGAGTCCATGGCTGGGTTGCACAAGTATTGGAGCCCCCGGACTAGTTGCACTGCTAGTTCAACATAAGTGGGGGAAGACCTGCTCTGTAGTCAGCCCCTGGTGTAGTAGCTTGGCCTACTCATTTAGGGTCTGTGAAACCAGAGCCAATGTCAGGACCCAAAGGGTCAAGGCCCCAGAGGCCACATAAAACGAATGTTGTGCTCTCAAACCAAAAATGGTGCCCGTGGCTCAGCCCCCTTCACCCCTGTGTCCTTCAATAAACACTTACTGTAGTATCAGATTACAAAGTTGATAAAGTAAGGCAGGGCAATGAAGTTATGTGGCAGAAAAGTGGAATTTGGATTCTAAATAATTTTATACTGGAAAAACGTAGTCATAACATGTAGAGGTAGTACCAACATCCAAGACAGTGTATTCATAACAGATAGGACAAAAAGTTAAAATTTGTGTTAAATGGTGTTCACCACACTGTCCCTGGATGATGACAGCTCAAGCATTAAAGCGTCTGGTTTTCTTTCCATAGGATCGTCAGATTGTGGACATTTTAGCATCGAGTGGCCGCAGTGTAACAGTGACGGTGATCCCCGCTATTATATTTGAGCACATTATAAAAAGGTAAGATCACATGTCTGCCATCCTTCTATAAAGAGAGGGCATCCATCTATCTTTAACCACTTCAATACAGGGCACTTATACACCTTCCTGCCCAGACCAATTTCCAGCTTTCAGTGCTGTCGCAGTTTGAATGACAATTGCGCGGTCATGCTACACTGTACCCAAACTACATTTTTATCATTTTGTTCCCACAAATAGAGCTTTCTTTTGGTGGTATTTGATCACCTCTGCAGTTTTTATTTTTTGCTAAATAAAAAAAAAGACCGAAAATTTTGGAAAAGATAAAAGTTTTGCTTTTGTTTCTGTTAAAAAATGTTGTAAATAAGTAAGTTTTCTCTTTCACTGATAAAGCGGCACTAATGAGTGGGCACTGACAATTGGCACTGATGGGTGGCATTGATATGCAGCACTGATGGGCACTAATGGGTGGCACTGGTGGGCACTGAAAGGCTGCAAAGATGGGTTCTTATGGGCGGCACTGATAGGCGGCACTGGCAGTGGTAGGCATTGTGAGTGGGCACTGATTGGCAGCTGCCTGGGCATTGATTGGCAGCTGCCTGGGCACAGATTAGTATTTCCCTGGGTGTCTAGGGGGGGCATATCTGGTGGTCCAGTGTGGTGGCCATCCTGGTGGTTCTGGGCAGCTTGGCTTCCCTGGTGGTCCTGGGTGGGATCCGAGGGGGGCTGTGCTGATAAACAATAGGCACAGACCCCCCCCTGTCAGGAGAGCAGCCGATCGGCTCTCCTCTACTCGTGTCTGTCAGACGCGAGTGAGGAAAAGCCGATCACCGGCTCTTCCTATTTACATCGTGATCAGCCGTGATTGGACACGGCTGATCACATGGTAAAGAGTCTCCGTCAGAGACTCTTTACCTAGATCGGAGTTGCGGTGTGTCAGAATAACACACCGCAACAACGATCGCCGCGATGTGCGCCCCCGGGGGCGCGCAGCGGCTTAACATCCTGATCATGTCACATGACATCCGGTCAGGATATTGAAACCACTTTGCCGCCGTCATTTTGCTATATGGCGGGCGGCAAGTGGTTAAAGTAAAGATTCACCTTTCGTAACATGTTACACCCATATTCAGGGTGCAACATGTTACAAACAGACCAGCCCCCGCACCTCCTCGATCCATGATCTGAAAGCTAGTGGGGGTTCTTCTCCCAACTAGCTGTCACAATTAAAAAAAAAAAAAAAAAAAAAAAGGAACACGTGGCTGAGCGGGGCTCCGGCCGCTTCACTCATTCAGATTGTATATGTTTGGCCGTACGGGAAAGCAGATGCACTGGCAGATCTGCTGGAGACCTGCATTGCACCAGCAATCTACTGATCCCTGGTGCAATACTTTACAGGCTCATAATGAATAAATAAACTTTTTTTTTTTTTTTTTTACCTGCAAAAAAATGTGTATTATTTTTTTTCGAAAAAGTGAACTTATCTAAAAGGATACAATGCATTAAGATAAAAAAAAAAAAACTTCTGCTTTTATAATCACTCTAAGTCATATATATCTACTAAGCAGCAGGTAAAATTAGTGATTTTTTTTATTATTACTAGCATGTTTGAATATATTGCACACATCTCACCTCTAGGAAGCCTTGTAAGCAAAAGCAGGAAGAGGGGTTAAAATGGGTTATTGGTAAAGACAGCCCTGACATTGATAACGGTTCTGTTCTTTTTTGCAGAATGTCATCTGGTGTCATGAAGAACTCTATGGATCACTCTATCCCAGAAGTGTAACAGGGACATGTACACGGATGACACAGCAATGTGCACCTTTGAGAGACTGTTCTATGGTGTGGGGTTGAAATACAATTCTACAATGCACTTTTGTTTTCCTCCTGGTGGGGGAGATCTGATGGCGTACATCTTCCTGAAAAAAACGAAGCTGTGATTTCCCCTTGTTTGACTTTGCATACACTCATCCTATATATTGCTGCTTAAATGTCCATCCTAGTGGATCTGTCTGTATGGAAAGCCTAGTCTAATGTACAAGGTCAGAATGAGATATAGGAATACAGACCCGAATCTACATTTACCACTTTGCATGCTACATGGACCAAAAAAAAAAATCATCAATACCCGCAACTGGTGATCAGTTTCCATACATACGGGCAGATCAGGGCAATCCAAAACAGACACGCCGTGACACACTCACCTCCATAGTCATCAATAGGCATCGCTTCTCTATCCAGTTTTCATACGTTGCAGACGACCCATGTAGTAATTATGACCTTTTATATTTATGTCCATTTTCCTTTTTTGAATCGCACCCAAACTGTTAGAGGAAGTGCAATATACTTGTAGTGATGTTTTAAAGAGAACCTGTCATTCATGAACAGTGAAAGTATGTTGAAGGCTGGATCAACAAGCACATTGTACTGCAGTGAATTTACCAAGTTTCAGGTTATGTAACAAATTGTATTGCTGCTCAGCACTCCGAGTGCTGCCTTCACTATTTATTAATGACAGTTACTCTTATCTGTAATTATGTTGTGTTCTGTAAGCCTTACTGTACTCCTATTATACCGCTGTGCTGGTACAGGTTTTCTTATGTTACACTGTATTACTTTAATAAAGAAAAAAAGTAAAATAAAGTCTGATGTGAACACTTTAGAAAAAGGACTTGTGTATCTAAAATTCCCATCAGAAGTAAACAGACACTGTTATACATCGAATGTAATACAAGAGCAGATTACATCCCCCTTTTCTGAACATTTTCAGCTGCCTCAAGGATGAAGCAAAGATAGGAGAATTTTTCATACAAATAAGTCTGCCTACAGAAGCAGTCAGAAAATTATATATATATATATATATATAGATAGATAGATAGATAGATAGATAGATAGATAGATAGATAGATAGATAGATAGATAGATAGATAGATAGATAGATAGATAGATAGATAGAGATATACACAAGGGAGACCAATAAGAGAAGAAATGGTCTATATTAATTAGTCTCCGTTCACAATATATGCAAATTGGATGCGCTTTGAACCACATCTGATTCGCATGACATGTGAACCAAACCAGGTTTTCTATGGAGCCGGTTCACATATCTGCTGTTTCAGTGGCAGTGCGACTTCAAAGTCGTATCCCTGTTCATTGAAGTCGGACGCATGTCAGACTTCAAGTCGCAAGTCAAAGTCGGATCCAAAGTGGTACGACTGTTGCGTCGTACCAGTGTGAACCCCTTAGAGCCCTGCAAGTGCAGCGGCCGATTGATAATTCTAAAATTGCTCCCATACAGATTGACTTTCCACATGGACACAGAGAAACATATTTAGTCAGAGCAACAAAAAGTTGGAATTTGCAACAAAGTTTGTTAAAATCCTTGCAATGTACATGGATCACCCAGAGGGGGATGTTTTTTTTTCTCTCAACAAAAGTGGGGTTACTCTAACTATCCAGCAGCCAATGTATTCAAAATCTGCCACATTTCCATTACCCAGACGCAGCAAGCATTCCACCATTGGATGAGTCAAATACTTGCTCCCCCTGCCAACTGCTATAGTTCCGCTCACCAGCTTGTACAACCATTAATGAATAAGTATGAGTTCCGGCGTTTTCGCACAGCCCACCAGGAAGTTGCACTGCACAGCGCTAATCACAGGCAGTGAGACATTGTCCCGATGCGCGGCTGCAGAGATCAGGAAACGTCTCACCGAATGTGATCAGTGCAGCGCCGACTTCCTGCAGGGCTCTGCACATGGGCTGTGCGAAAACGCCGGAGCTCATCCTTATTAATGAATACAAGTTGATGGAAGGAACCTCAGCAGCTCGAGGGGGGGCAAGTATACTACACACCTGAAAATGTGTAGAAAATTAGCAATGGCTGAGCAACATGAGAAGTAGCAGATTTTCAATACACAGGCCTCCAGAAAAGGTAAGTATACAGGTGACCTATTCTGTAATGTGACTCTATGATGACAGGGTCACTTTAAAAAGGTATTTAAATTGAACTAGAGAGCTGTGATGCCAGATCTCACCAGCAGATGGCACAGTACAGGATACCACAGCTCTCTTGATTGGTGGGCCCAGGAGCAGAGATCTTTTTATTTACAACAAACAATTCAATTCAAATTGCCACCTGCTATTAACTCTCAGTGTACCAGGACAGGCGAGACCACTAGAAAATCAGATATGGCTCATGACTGTGGCTCAGGCCAGTTTAATACATTCAGCAGGACAGACAGCAAATGACAAGCAACATCAAAAATAGATATATCTCTCTCTATATATATAGATTTATAGCTTTATAAGTGACTTCATTCCAGTAGTAGCTACATTTACCTGTCCACACAGCTCGGTGTCAGGGAGACGAGTGACCAAGTAAAAGGTTTTCCATTCTGTTCGCCGACTCCCAGGAATCTAAAAGGAGAATCGGGCAAGTGCAAAAAGTAAGTTTTGAAGTGCCGAAAAGAAGTGTGGAGCTGCCCGGTGGAGTTTGTGGTAATCCCTAAAGAGCTCCTCCAAGTGGGCATTACACACACTGCAATGTAAGCGACCTGCACAGACACTGACTCCAGCAGGGCATGGGGGTAACACATAGGGGAGCACCACCCCCCCAAGTGCCAGGAGTATAATGGATGTCAGAAGGATTGAGGAGGGATAATAAAAAAAGGGGGCAAATGTCCTCATGTGATGCAGTTGGAAGCGGGACTTAGCAGCATGTCTCAATATTGAGCCAGGGTCTGTGCAACCAAACCATGCGACATGCCAAAAGAATGCAGGAATGTGTAATCTGGTGACAAACATCAGCATTCGTTTCTCCATTAAAAAAAAAAATAATAATAATAAATCGATGAGCCTAAACGTGCCATTTACTTTTTCTAGAAAGAACCAGCAACACTATAGTATTAAAAGTACTCACAACTATGAGAAACCGAATTTCTGTATTTGCTTCAGGGTGTCTATTGCTCTACAGCAGTGGTCTCCAAACTGCTGCCCTATACTTGCTTTTATCCAGCCCTTGGGGCACCATTTCATCCACACCAACAGTGATGGGGCACAATTCCTTCCCGAGGACACTAACCAAGACGGGGCACAATTCCTTCCCGAGGACACTAACCACGACGGGGCACAATTCCTTCCCGAGGACACCAACCACGACGGGGCACAATTCCTCCCGAGGACACCAACCACGACGGGGCACAATTCCTCCCGAGGACACCAACCACGACGGGGCACAATTCCTCCCGAGGACACCAACCACGACGGGGCACAATTCCTCCCGAGGACACCAACCACAACGGGGCACAATTCCTCCCGAGGACACCAACCACGACGGGGCACAATTCCTCCCGAGGACACCAACCACAACGGGGCACAATTCCTCCCGAGGACACCAACCACGGGGCACAAATGACTCCCGAGGACACCAACCACGGGGCACAAATGACTCCCGAGGACACCAACCACGGGGCACAAATGACTCCCGAGGACACCAACCACGGGGCACAAATGACTCCCGAGGACACCAACCACGGGGCACAAATGACTCCCGAGGACACCAACCACGGGGCACAAATGACTCCCGAGGACACCAACCACGGGGCACAAATGACTCCCGAGGACACCAACCACGGGGCACAAATGACTCCCGAGGACACCAACCACGGGGCACAAATGACTCCCGAGGACACCAACCACGGGGCACAATGACATCAATTGATGGAGCACAATTCCTCTAATTGACAGCAATGATGGAGCACAATTTCTCTCAATGACACCAACAATGGGGCCCAATGACATCAATGATGGGGCACAATTTCTCTCAATGACACCAACAATGGGGCCCAATTCCTCCTACTGACATCAATGATGGGGCACAATTTCTCTCAATGACACCAACAATGGGGCCCAATTCCTCCTACTGACACCAATGATGGGGCACAATTTTTCTCTATGACACCAACAATGGGGCCCAATGACATCAATGATGGGGCACAATTTCTCTCAATGACACCAACAATGGGGCCCAATGACATCAATGATGGGGCACAATTTCTCTCAATCACACCAACAATGGGGCCCAATGACATCAATGATGGGGCACAATTTCTCTCAATGACACCAACAATGGGGCCCAATGACATCAATGATGGGGCACAATTTCTCTCAATGACACCAACAATGGGGCCCAATTCCTCCTACTGACACAAATGATGGGGCACAATTTCTCTCAATGACACCAACAATGGGGCCCAATGATATCAATGATGGAGCACAATTCCTCCTACTCACACCATTAATGGAGCAGAATTACTCCCACTGAAAAACGATGGGAAGTAATTTTTTACCCACTGACGTCGGGACCTTTAGTCGCAATCACCACTGTCTGCCCCCCACCCCCTAAATTCTGAAGGACAATAAACTAGCCCTTTTGTTTACACAGTTTGGAGACCCCTGCTCTATGGGGTCAGTCATAATAAGCTGATTGCATAAACTGACCAACTTCAATACTGATTACCGACAGGAAGTCAGCCATATGCAAGAAAAAAAAAAAAAAAAAGTAGTTTAATTTTTTAGTATTCAACCTCCCAGCTTAAACTTTGGCAAATAGATTTAGGAATGTTTTAAAAGGCGTGTGCTGGCCCCTAAATAATGATACAACATGGAAAAAGTAACACAATAAAGGGAGGTAGGAGTGGTTGGGCCTACATGCACTCCATGGTACAGAGGTAGGAGGTATGTAATAAATATCTGTCTGATGTCATCTACAAGCACAATGGGGTCTGGGGCACACATAGCAAGGTCACACCCGGGGACAAAAGGTCCAACAGCAGCAAGAAAACAAATGAAAAAAAGGGGGACCCTCAAAGTCAATAGGCAATAATAAATGGTTAGGAAATGGGTAAGAGCGAGGGACAAGAACCATCAAGGTGACATTAGTCGGGCCTGGAACGAGTGCAGTCCAGCACGTGGCATGCACCCGTCTACATATACACAGCACTGGTCCACGCATACACACACAACATATATGTACAGAATACATTCAATGGCAATGCATTGCTCCCTTAGCTCCCCACCAGATACTGCGGTGTGCAAGCGTACACGGGCACAGGAACTGCACACATGACAGTAGGTGGCATTGCATGTGTGTGTGTGTGTACATGTGACATAGGATAGTTTACACTCTAGAGACACAGACAGGTGTAGGTGGTCAGGTGACATGGGGTACAAACACATCCTGTGTCTGGGCTGTGCTCAGCAGCAACTATATAAATGGACCGAGAAGTTATGTACAACAGACACAACCAATCTCACAATATGAACTATGTGGACTGGCATCTGAGTAGATTAACCCAATAGCCCCCCTCAGCCGTGACAGTGAAAGCCCCTCCCCCCCTCAGTCAACACTGGACTCTTTATCTTAGGATGCTTGCTGTGTTGTTTTTTTTTTGTTTTCACGATTACTCAGATACATTCCATAAAGTCTGATCATTGATTATCCCCGGCAAAATAAGTCTCCCTTCTAACCCTCTGTGTCACAGGCAAGATACAAAGGGGGTGGCAGAGTCATCAAACTGCGAAGGTTTAGGGTCCAGGGGGGGGGCAGCCAGAGTTAGGGCTGGCTTGTGGAGGCACTGACTGGGCGGCAGCTGATCCTGCGAATGGAATGCAAAGCGACCGTACAGCAGCCACGCATCAGGGAGCTGATGTTATACACCGGCTGTCCTTGGCGCCTCTCCGCGCGGCATAACCAGGCCACCGTGGGTACCACGGGGATCAGCACAGCCAATAAGTCCACTACAAAGTGCCGACTCCAGTAACTAATCGGGGCATCGGGCACCTCCGCCTCCCCGCTCTCAGCCCCAGAGGCTCCGTCAGTGACCAGCACTACACAGCTTGAGTCAGGATTGGAGGCTTCTGGCTCTTTGGGGTCCTGGGACGTAGGGGTGCCAGCCGTCTGCGACTGCAGGAGCTTCTCTAGGATGGTGTCTGGCTCAGGGGTGCCCGCAGCTTCGTCCGTCTGAACAGCACAGTCACTCATGCTGCTGGCCTGAACAGCAGCCTCAGCACACAGCGGGGGTGGTTGCACACCGAGACACAAAGGTCCCTCACCAAGGTAGAACTCTGTGCCAGAAGAGACAGCGCTGCTGTCCGCGTACCCGCTATCCCCAGTGTCCTGAGAGTGGCGATCTCCCACGGGAGGCTCGCTGAGTTTGGTGTAGGTAGAGCTGCGGGTGAGAGAGCGGGCAGGCGAGTCCCCGGCGGAACCTCCACCTTCTGCCCCACACGGCACTCCATCCTGCGCCAACTCCATGTTCTGCAGAAGACTTTCCAGCTTACGGTTCTGCAACGTAATTTCGGCAAAATACTTCTGGACCCCCGTGTCGTTTTCTCCTAGCCGTCCCCGGACATCATCCATGACCTCACGGAGCTGCTGGATTTCCCTCTGCGCCGCCTTCAGTGCCAACTGCGCCTCCACCCGATGGCACTCTTCCTCTATCCAGTCCTCTTGCATCCGGCTCAGCTGCGAGCGCAGCTCATCGACCTCCGAGTCTCTGAATACACACCACACCGAATAAGTTTGGGGTGAGGAAGAAAAGGAAAAAAAAAAAAAAAAAAAAAAAAAAACCAGGATTAGTATGAGCTGACTAAACCACAATATAAAAAAGAAAATCAAAGCAAGTCAAAATTTAAAAAAAAAAAAAAAAAAAAAATTAAACATTCTATTTGTGCTCATATTTTATCATAATTCTCTACATATTCATAGATCAATAGCCAGGGGCAGATCTACCGATTGTCCATCCTGACAGAAGATGGAATGGTCACACTTACATAATTTATGTCTTGCACATTCCCTGAGGAAGCTAAAGTAGCGAAACATGTCGGGCTAGTGTGCAATATTTCCTTCTGCAATTTATCATTCACCTGTATACTTTTGACCACCAAACGTTTGTATCTTTATACTGCCTTAAAACAGCATGTCCTTTTAACTATGTTATGTCAATAAAATTATGTTTTATTTTTAGTAAGTCAACTGTGTTTTCCTGTACTTGGCACCGCAAAAATCCCCCTATCCCTTCTTTGCTGTATTTACATAATTTATGCTAAAGTAGGGGAGCTTGTTCAATAACACAGAAAGCAAATCTGGGGCAGGGACTGCAAAAAAGGGGCAGTGTTACTAAATCTTACTAAGGGTATATAGTAAAATAATGCATTTTAGGTGGCAAAAACATGAATGCAATCTACTCACTAAGGTGGAGAACCTCTGGGGGAATCTAGGATGGAAAAGGACCTGGGGGTCCTAGTAGATGATAGGCTCAGCAATGGCATGCAATGCCAAGCTGATGCTAACAAAGCCAATAGAATATTGGCATGCATTAAAAAGGGAATTAACTCCATAAAACGATAATTCTCCCGCTCTACAAGACTCCGGTCCGGCTGCACCTGGAGTATGCTGTCCAGTTCTGGGCACCAGTCCTCAGGAAGGATGTACTGGAAATGGAGCGAGGACAAAGAAGGGCAACAAAGCTAATAAAGGGACTGGAGGACGTTCGTTATGAGGAAAGGTTGCGAGCACTGAACTTATTCTCTCTGGAGAAGAGACGCTTGAGAGGGGATATGATTTCAATGTATAAATACCGTACTGGTGACCCCACAATAGGGATAAAACTTTTCTGCGAAAGGGTATTTAAAAAGACTTGCGGCCATTCACTAAAAATTAGAGGAAAGCGATTAAACCAGGAAACTGTGTAGAGGGTTCTTTATGGCAAGAGCGGTAAGAATGTGGAATTCTCTTCTACAAGCCGTAGTTTCAGCAGGGAACATCAATAATTTCAAAAAACTATTAGATAAAGCACCTAAATCACCACAACATACAGGGATATATAATGTAATATTGATATACACACACACACACACACACACACACACACACACGTTGGACTTTATGGACTTGTGTCTTTTTTTTCAGCCTTACCAACTGTGTAGCAGCACAGGGAAGCAGAATAAATGTTTTATAATACATTGGCTGTCTGACATATGGATTAGATCTTTACCTACAACATAACTTCAGCTTCCAAGATTCCCATAAGTCTCATTACCATCCTTTAATACAGGTCCAACTCCCAGGGTTTTCATTTATGGGTGAATTCTAATGCAGTGAGGATCATGGCATTATAATAAAAAAAACAAAACCAAAAAAAAAAAAAAAAAAACCAACAACCTCAAAAGGTGCATTGGCAACACACTTTAATGCACCATGCCCTACTTTTTTATACTCCAATCAGGAGAGAGGAAAGAAAGTCCTGTGCACATTCTCAGTTCTTAAAGTTGGAGCGTACACAGGGTTCAGGACTCTCTACCGTCCCTTTGGGGGTTGACTTACTAAAACTGGAGCGTGCAAAATCTGGTGCAGCTCTGCAAGAAGCCAATCAGTTTCCAAGTTTTTTGTCAAAGCTTAATTGAGCAAGCTGAAGTTAGAAGCGGATTGGCTACCATATACAGCTTCACAGGATTTTGTGCTCTCCAGTTTTGGCAAATCAATCCCTATGTGACAGACAGCACTGGGCCATTCAGCAACTATGAGCACAGAGAAAACCAAGACGAACCCGCCCTCGTCTTACCACCTGTATATGGAAAAATCATTAGTAGGATTTACAAGATTTGATCTCACCTCTCATGTATTGCCTCCTGCATGTCCCTCAGTCTCGCCCTCAGTGGCGGATGCAGACCTCTTTCTGCTGCAGGGGGGTGAGATATTGTTCTGGGGTGGGAGGCTTGATTCCATGGTTCTCACTGCACAGACTGTATTTATTTGACCGCCTACATAAGAAAAAAAAAAAAAAAAACACAAAAAAGAAAAACCATATAAAAATCAAACGTTTAACAAAGACATGAATCTTTGTATTGCCCGATGCATTTCCTGAAACTCCCTTCAGGCTCCACAACCCAATCTACAGCTTTTTCTCTCTCAGGAATAAATTACAATGAAGGACACACATTTTATACCGTGGATTGCACTGCTGCCTACAGGAAGATCGGGGCACTGGCAAACAAAAATAAATTGTGAGCCAGCCCAACATAACCCTTCCCAATCCCAGCATGCCTCAGGTTTTGTGGCACAACAGTGCCAACAGAATGATCAAAAACAGAGAGGTAGGACTTGTGTCCCTCAATGGACTCCAAGAAAATGATTTACTGGCATCACAAAAACCCCATTATCTTTCCCATCCATTAATGAACACAGAAAGTCTCATCGTTCCAGGCATCCAACAGCAATACAACCGACATGAGAATCGTAGACTGCCTGTCTTTTGACATATTTGACCAATGGCATGTATATAGCGACATCTACCCGGTTTCCCTGAAAATAAGACCTAGCCTGATTGTCGGTGATGGCTGCAATATAAGCCCTACCCCATTTCCTCCAAAAATAAGCCCTACCCTGAAAATAAGACCTACAAGGACTTTAACAAGGCTTATTTGGGGGTAGGGCTTTTATTGCAGCCATCACCGACAATCACGCTAGGTCTTATTTTCGGGGAAACAGGGTAGGGTTTGGAGTTAGGAAATGTTTTCCTTCAAAGAAACTGATGTAAGAAGATGGGAGAAAAAATAAATAAATAAAACACACCTTTATACTCGCACCTAGATGGCTGCAGCATCAATCAGCTGCCCCTGATGCCTCTACACCGAGATCAAAGATCGCTCAGTTCTCATCCCACACTCAGTAGGACACCGGCAGGGATTTTTTACTCCTCACCAGGAAGCCTTTAGGCATGTCCAGAAGAGCTTTAAGCTCACGTAGGAAGGGGTAGCAAACTTTCTAAATAAAAAGCCAGCAGCACGAACTGGAAGGGGGACCTCATCTGGGGATGACATTTAATTTACATTACAAGTGTAGCACCCTCTAGTGAGTGCTACTAGAATGAGCATAGGCAATCTATACTCGACTCATGCCTAGCCCGTGAGTCTGTAATTGGGTCAGGGTTATTAGAGGTTAGGCCAGCATGACTCCTACAGACCGCTCTGGTGCCTCCCCTGAATCTAGAAAGTTGGAGAACATTCTAGAATATACTGGGTGAAGGTAAGGCGGGGCTGCTCTGCATATTTGGGAGGCCCTTAGCCAATCCCCAGGAGTGGGCCTGGCAGGTGACTAAGGAGCCTTTAAATAGGAATGGGGCATGCCGGGATGGGAGTCGGGTGGAAGATGGAGAAGCAGTGCTGAGGGAGTCTTTTGGTGGTCCATGAGGGACCCCTGCTGGGGAGGGGTTTACCTCAGGCCTGAGCTCAGGTGGCTGGCCTGGAAGGCTTCTAACCACCAAAGGCAGTTTGAGGAGAACCTTCCAGAGAGGCAGCGGGGAGCAAGGAGAGCGAGTAGATCAGCACAACGCAGGGACGGACAAGGGGAGACTGTCGGCTGTAGCAGGTCTCTCTTGAAGACGGCGATGTACTAAGTCTTCATCCAACCACCTTGCCCTGGGAAATCTCCAGTGTGTCAGTCGGGTAGGCTGGTGCAGACTGTCAGTCAGGAGGACCATGAAGAAGAAACAGCCAGGTGGGCCGGTGGCAGCCAGGTGGCCCTAGAATTTCTGCAAGCAGTAGAACTTAGATTAGTGTCTTCAGGGAAGCAGAAGGTGTTGCAAGATGCAGTTCACGCCACATGTGCTACTTTTCAAGGGACTAAGATTTCCTAACTTGTATGGGGCTTTTGCTAAACTAACAGAGTAACAGACGGTTTAGTTCCAAAAAGGAGCGCACTTAGCAGAGCTGGTACAAGGACCAAGTTTGGTGCAGGAGGAATAAGGGGAGCTGTAAATAGGGTTGTCACCGGATTTTCTGTTGTCAAGTTGGGCATCCCATAAATCCCTAACCCCATCCAAGATATCATCCCCTCAATAAAACAACAAAACTCAAGGATCGTTTTCCAGTGTCTGGATGCACATTGAAAATGCTAAGTGACTTGCTGTGCAGCAGTGGGGGACCCTGACATTTGCAACGCCTACGGGGGTAGTGCTACACAAGAGAACAGACTTTCCTTCAAATGCTTAATACCTGAAATCCTGTTTAAGAAGGGAACTGTGGACCAAATATAACAGAAGCCAAATGATTTTTAGTGTACTTAACTGTATACATACTATTGCAAAGTCATTTGGTAGGAAAAGCTAGTTCGCATAAAGTGTAGGTTTGTGACACTTTGTATGTCTTATAATTGTTGGTAGTTTGTATATGCAACATTCTTATTTAGTAAAAGCAAAAATATTCAACAGGATTTTTTCACTTCCCTGCTTTACTGCAAACTAGTTGAAAATATACAAGCAAAAAACACAAGGCAATAGATATCTGGAAGAAGCAGTGCCTGCAAGATACTCTTACAACAAATGTGGCAAAATGCGTGGGTAATAAAACAAAGCAGAACGCGGCATGAGCTACTTTGCATTGCATGTGGCAGCGCACTGAAATCAATGGGGGGGCATTGTTCTCTGCTAATGAAAACATGTAACAGATATAAAGTAGGTGTCATCCCAATATGGCTGCAAACGTGGAAATACCTTGTAGGTGAGCGTAAAAAAAGTAGCGCTGGTGCCCCATTCAAGTGGTCACCATTCAGGGGCCTAAAAAAAACGCAGAGGCCGGCCAGTAGACCTGGGCATGGTAGGTGGAGCAGGTGGCAGCTCCACAGACAATCATAGACATGGACTCTTTACCATCTATGAAGAGCCAGGCTTCCACATTCAAGTGAGTTGTCCTGGTTACATTTCAGGTCAAACCCGTGGCTAGCTCATGTTCTCTCTTGTCCACACCAGAGGACGTGTATTTGTCCCATTCCACACGAAGGACATCACCAATATTGGCGAAGTGACCACTGAAGCCTACAACAGCTGAAAGGACTCTGTAGCTCAAGGTCACTCTATAAAAAGGATCTGCATCTCTAGGTCACCTAAGAATATCGTAACCCAAGAAGAATGAGGGGAAATATGGATCCTCATAGGTAGGGTGGGGTTGAATGGGAAACCGTTCATAGAGTCTCCCCCTACAGGATAGTATATTAAAGAGGAAGAATTTAATGAACATGGGGGAGGCATAGATAGTTAATTTGTAGGGTTGGTGGAATGAGAACAGTTCATACAAACTTCCCCTACAGGACAGAATATGAAAGATTCATAACTCTACAATATGGACCTGTATCTCCAGGTCCTTTAGGAAGTTTAAAGCCAAAGGAGGAAGCGGAAGAAAAGCGGAACTTCCCTTTATAGGTGAAGTTCTACTTTAAGATCAGGCAGCACAGAGGCTTAGTAGTTAGCACTTCTGCCTTGCAGCACTGGGGTGTTTGGTTCATATCCTGACCAGGATACTGTCTGCATGGAGTCTGCATGTTCTCCCTGTGCTTGTGTGCGTTTCCTGCTACAGCCCAAAGACATGCTGGTAGGGTAAATGGCTCCATTCGGTGCGCCCAAGATGGCCGCTTCACCTCCTAAACGTTTTGAGTGGACATCACAGATTTACCCACTCAGCGGGGGACAGGCCTTATAGAAACAGAGGCAGCATATGGGCAGCACAGAGGCTTAGGGGTTAGCCTGGCAGCACTGGGGTCCTTGGTTCAAATCCTGACCAGGACACTGTCTGCATTGAGTTTGCATGTTCTCCTGTGCTTGCGTGGGTTTCCTCTGGGTATTCCGGTTTCCTCCCACACTACAAAGACATGCTACCTTGCATTGGTGGTGCAGTGGTGAGCATAGCTGCTTTCCAAGCAGTTGACCCCGGGTTCGATTCCCGGCCAACGCAATCTCACAATATGGCTGCCTCACCTGGTAAGCGTCAACCCATATTGGTTTATACAATGTTCTCTATACAAAAGATTTAGCCAGGTGTGAACAAATGCTGTAACCATAGGGGCTGTGTAATCCCATCCTGGCTATGTTCCTGGTCAGAGAGATCACAATGAACTACCATAGGGGCCATATGATCCCGTCCCGGCTATGTCCTGGTCGGAGATCACTATGAAAATTACCATAGGGGCCATGTGATCATGCTTATGTCCTGGTCGGAGATCACTATGAACCTCTCATAGGGGCCTGTGATCCCTTCCTGTCTATGTCCTGTCCGAGGATTACTATAAACCTACCATAGAGGCCATGTGATCCCTTTCCTGTCTATGTCTTGGTCGGAGATCACTATGAATCAGCGGGGCCATGTGCTCATCACATTGATCAAATCATTAATTTACAACATCACAAAAAAAATTAAAAAAAATTATCAAATGGAAAAATTGTATCAGATTTACCAAATCCAGACAGACAATATAGATGAGATGATCCCTCCACTTTGGTGTCAAAACTGGAGCCAGACTTGGGGATGAAGAAGAACATCCTGCTTGAGGTGAAAGGCTGAGACTACCTTTGGTAGGAAGAAAGTTCTGGGTCTCAACACCAGCCTACATGTATGACCCTAGGGGTTCTTCACAACCTAAGGGCTTACAAACTCAAGTAAACTCAAGTACAGTGGAACCTTGGATTAAGAGCATAATCCGTTCCAGGAGAATGCTTCTAATCCAAAGCACTTGCATATCAAAGCAAGTTTTCCCTATAGAAGTCAATGGAAACAAAGATAATTCGTTCCGCACTGACTTCTATTACATGCAATGCCGCATGTGGCCAGAGGTGGGGGGGGGGCACAGCGGCGAGCCTTGGAAATACTCAGGGACAACTCGGCTGAACTTGGAAACTGAGTATTTCCAAGTGTTTCCGAGTGATTCAGAGTATTTCCAAACGGCCCCGAACCGTTCCGAGTGTCTCTGGCGCCCCGCACCTCTGGCCAAATGCAGTACAGCACACCCCAGCAAACCGAGTCAGAATTTGCTCATCTTTCAAAACGCTTGTTAACCGCAAACCAAGGTTCCACTGTATGGAAATAACACCAAACAAAATTAGGCACACTACAAGGTCCAGCTTCGAGTAAACAGTCAAAAAGGGACAAGGTACTGTAGATCAAGGTCAATTCCATATACCAGAGGTCCTGCAGCTTGCCAAAAACAGATAGCAATGCGGGATCGGGAGCTGCTATTGGTTTGTTGCTTGAGCTTACAATCTCACTGCACACAGGCGATGGCCACAAGAAATGCAACCTTGTAAGAGTGGAAATTTCCTGATGCATTCAAAAAGCTGTTTCTGGAGTGCTGAGAGAACCAAATTCAGATCTCCTGGAGTGACAAGGGGAGCCACATAAGAGACAATGGACAAAGGTCTTCATCAAAGAATGTGAAGCCAGCAGTCTCTGAAAATAAGATCATAGAGAACAAGCAGACTGGGCCCAGACTTGGCTCTGGACTGGGAGTACAGAAAATGACTTTTCTTGACCTCATGCAAGGGGTAAGTCTTTTTAGTATTCTGGTTCATCTGTAGCATACATGATGAGGGCATTCAGAGCGGTCCTTTGAAGGTCACACAGAGGAAAAGATTTTTAGCTGTAGCTCCACAGTCCAAACACTTTAGCCAAACATTCCCCTGCAAGTTTATCAGTTAGAAGTGAGACAGTAGACTAGAAACACATCCACGCTGTAGCTCAATGCCGCATATAAGAGTTTTAAATGCTCAATGGCAGAAATTAACTGCTATAGTGATCAGATAATTTCTTAAAACCGCAGAGCAGTCAGTGTCGAAGTTTGACAGATCAAGGTAATGGCACGGTGAATATAAATCAATGATAAAAATATTATATATATAGACAGACAGACAGACATTTTTTTTCTATAACCGATTTTTTTTTTTTTTTATCAAATTTACTTTAATAAGATGCTTTTGGGAGTAAAAATCTATCCAAAGATAGTTTTCCTTTTTAAGATTAATAATTTAGTTTATTCTGCATGAAATGGAGCTTAGTTATGCAGCATGAGGCTGTATATTCCTCAATAATTTACATTTTTGGTAAACTCATTCAAGGAATCCAAGCTCTGCAAGCTGAGATAACATGCACTGCATTGATGCATTCACACAATTTCACAGTAACCATGAGATAAAACAAAGTTCAGGAAAATTCCTTTATCACATTGTTTTGCAAATCTATGTACACTACAAACTGTATGATTGAATCGGTTTTGATATTGCCGTTTTTACTAACCTGACAGCTTATTCTTCTAAATAGGAAACCTTCATTTTGTTTGCAAGTATAGATTCTAACTACCAGCAAGAATGTTAGCGGGCGTCCACTCACGTGCTGCTGCCACGTCCCTCACCTTGTTGTGTCACTGCCGCATCCCCAGCCATCCCATTAAAGTGAATGGGACTGTCGGTGAGTCAACAGCGGGTCAGAGGAGAAGCAATTGCTGGACAGAGATGACAGTTACTTTTTAAAAATTGTGATTTAAATTGAGTTGATTTAAATCAAGCCTTTTTTTACCAGTGATTTAAATCAAATCTACCCTGGGTAATGGTAAAAATAGGTTACAGCGCAGGAGCTGCCCGAGAGATCAGAGATGGGTCCTAAAAGCAGACGCATCCTCCACTGGGATGGTAGAAGCTTTGTTAAAAAAAAACATAATAATAGCATAATAATGGATCTATAAATAGGGGCAGCCCACTTTTTAACAATGTCTTTCTCAAATGGATATTGGACTAGGGACATTTGGGACATACAAACCTATTGCAGGATGTTTTTCAAGCCTCCACTAGCAAAGCCTGTGCATTGGGGAGGTCTGAGCAGTCTTATGAACTTAAAAGTATCCTAGACTGAGGATAATCGCTGGTATTGGCTACAGACTGATCCTCATGTTTTAAAGTGATGTGTACTGCATCGATAGGAAACAAAGACTGCAACTCCTCAGAGGCAGGTCCACCTGTCAAAGACTGGAGAGACTTAGTGGCAGACAGCGTCTTGGCGGCAAATGGTCTGGAGGCCACGGGCAGATCAGATAACGAACAGGGGAAAGCAGAGGACCACGCTTGAGGCCTCAGAGTCTGCAAGTATCTGCCATGCCTAATTGAGCTGAAAGACTCTCGAGGACACCCTAGCAGAGGACAGAATTCAAGGCTGCCACTGCCAACATTAGTAGGTACACACCTCTGGAACTGTCAGTGGTGTGTAAACTGGAGACACCTGGAACAACAGAACTAGCCCCCATGTCTACAATCAGACAGGTTGGTGCTGCAAGCTGGACATATAAATTAGCTCACGGTACAAAGCAAGGCCTAGGGTACTCCCAAACTCAACTGCTTGCTTCAGGCATAATGGTCAGGTGATCAAAGATGACCACTGTAGGCCGCCAGTAGGATCAGACCGAGGATTAGAGTTCCACATATCCCCTGCAAGCATTAGGAGCAATGGGAATGTGCTTCCTCAACGTTTTATGGTGGGAAAGAGTGCGGAGCATGCGCATGACACTGCACCCAGCAAATAACTCTGCTGTGAAACTGACAAAAAGCGACACATT
>JBBHAA010003418.1:0-97500 GCA_037953035.1 Aquarana catesbeiana
GTGTGGGAGGGTCAATCAATGGGTTATGAATTTATGACCACTACCAATCTCTGGGAGGGTGTGGCTGGGGAGAAGATAAAGCTTCAGAAGGGTCTGACCAAAGCCATCTGGCTCCTGGGGCCTCTGCCAGCTGGGGAGCAGCCTATGTTAACTAAAATCTGTTATGCATCTTGACCCTCTCGCTCCTTATTGGCTCAGACATGGCAGCAGCCATAGGCTCCCACCGCAGCCAGTCAGAGCCACTCAAGGAAGTGGGGGGGGGCAGGGTCAAACCTGGCTGTGTGACTTATGGACACAGAGCAAGGCTCGGGAGAGAGCGTGCACCAATCACCCCCATAGCAAGCAGCTTGGCCTGAGGGTGGAGCCCAGAGTGCCAGAGGGGGATCCAAGAGGAAGATTGGGGCTTCTTTGTGAAACCACTTCAGAGCAAATGGACAAGGTTTGCCATTTAAAAAAAAAAAAAAAAAAAAAATTATAAAACCCTTACAATCAATTTAAGCTCATCATCATGTACATCATTTCTTAGCATGCAATCCCTAAAAAAAAAAAAAAAAAAAAATTTTTTTTCATAGGAAAACAAATGAAACGCATCTGATTTGGTGACAATATAAAATAGCACAGGTAAGATTTGACCATTTTTGATTCGGCTCACCTTGAAGATAAATCAAGTCATGTTCAGGCAGCTCCTTCAATAAACGTCCTTCTCTAAACCTACATCCCAGATGCTCAGTCTTTATATAGCAGTCATAAGCAGGAAATCCGGACTTGTGTGGAGTGAACTCAAACCAAGCTTCTGAAATGAGATGTTCCCCCCCAGTTATTGTCCATCCAGAGAATGGTGTGTCCTATACACAATGAAGAGTCACCTTTATTTCCTCTTCATTGCAAACAATGACCTTCTCAGCTTCAAAGACAAGGGGAAAAAAAAAAAAAAAAAAGGGGAACGGAGAAGAGCAATTGCAAGGCTGGCCATCCACTATAGGGATTTGGTTTCAAAAAATGGTCTTAACACATTTAAAGGATTGTTGGGGTCAAGTCGAAGTTATTTGATGCAGTAATGAGAAAAGTCAAACCGGATGGAAATTCTCTCCAATGAACACATTTCAATCAGTGAATGGTTTTCACTCCAGAAATTCCATTTATTCCAAAATTGAACCTCTAGTTGGTCTCTTGCCACCCAAAATAATGCACATGTGCGGCGGCAAAGTGGAAAGTCTTTAATGCCAAGAGCATGCTCACTGCACATTCCCAGCACCTCAACCAGGGTGTCAAAGACGGCTTTCACTCCGTACGAATGATCGGGCGTCAACGAGAACAGCTTTTGATCACACGAGTAGTTTGACAACCATGCATAGTTGTCAAATGATGGGCTGATCCTTCCCCAGACATACAGATCCTACTAGGGGGGGCCCTCCAGGGGCTGGGCAGGAAGGAGTTAATATTTCTGAAGAGGATTTTTACCATCTGCACCCAAATCAAACATGTAGCACCACTCCAAGCTCCACTAGTTCAGTCACCTGGTGATTCAATCCCTGTCAGGTGCAGCTCCCACAGGGCTGGTCTTTCCCATTACTCAGAAGCATACCAGGGAGAGATGGAAGGGCACACCAAGAGCTGGTCCATTGCAGGTGATAGGAAGGCTTCAGTTCCATCCACTCTTGAAACACTAACACATTTAATCTACCATGGGCTTAATTGTAGAGCCCATGATGGGTTTAAACGCATTAGAGGGTGTGTTTGGGGGAGGGAATGGAGTTGAAGCCTTCCTGTCACATTTGCAATTGAGTATCTCTTGGTGTGCACTTCCATCCCTCCGATATACTACTGAGGATTTTTACTGCGTCCCTTTGGGATTAAAGTATTCTTACCTCCAATGTATACTGAGATAAGCACAGAATATTTGCATTTGTCAAGATTAAACTGTATGGGAGGGACTTTATCCCGACCCTACCAATCAAAATGACAAGAGAAAAAGAAGAGTAGCTGGAGGGGCTCATAGACACCACATGGCTGGCGTGGAGGTGAGCATAGTTCCAGGAAACTAATTTTGAATGACTTTGATCAACTGATGGAATGTACTGTTGAGTATTTTTAAATGAACTATTGAAAAATTGACTAGTGTATGGGCAGCTTCAGAGCTCCACTAGCTTGATAAGCAGCTTTCTCTACATCCACTTAGTGTCTGATCGGCAGGGCTTAATCTGGATGGCATCAGCCCACCAGGGGAGGAGCTTGTAAATTCTGTAATAAAATAGTATATGGATAATGGGCATCCAAGTCCCAATTTTCATTTTTAGTATTCTTCATTTATAGGAATCATATGGTGAGGAATAAAGAGGCCATTCTAGTAAACACACCTGATCTGTTTTCATGCATTTTACTTTTTCTCACAGCACAGTAGATGGGATACGGGTCTTCACCGATATCGCAAAATCTCTTTGTGACTGGACAGCTTTTCTTCATTAATCTGCAGAGAGAAAAAAAAAAAAAAAGTGTAATAGCGGAAGTTGTTTTAGGGTACCCCAAGGCTCAGCATCATGGTGGTGTGCCCCCCCCCCCCCCCCCCAACTAGGCTTTTTTTTGGCTGGTACAAGCCAAGAGGACAGCTGAGGTTAATTTAAAAGCAAGGTCATGAACAGGCAAGCAGCAAAAACTAGAAGTATGTCCAAGTCAGGATGGTATCTTGTGAATAATGAATAACTAAACTAATATTAAAAAAATATGTAAAAAATGCCAAGACCTGGATTCAGGTCACTATCCCAGAATCACTGCTGCTATGTTTGTCATATCTGAAAACTGTACATCAGAATGATTAGTAATCTGCTGAACTGATGTACAAATCATGACTTTCCCGTAGAAGTCAACTTTAGCTCCATTACCTTCTGCTACCCAAGCTTTAATTAGCAACGTTGTCCATTACCATACTTGTCTTAGAAGGTCAATTAGAACTGTATCTGAAATAAAATGAACTGGAATGTACCAAACAATGTTAATAAAGTGGTAAAAACCATTTTAATATCAGTCCCTCACCAGGAATGAGCCAATGGTTTGCTCCACTCTGTTTAGACCAATTTTTTTGGTGCTTGGATGAATGTGCAGACTTATTCCCGAGCAAAAACGTGTATGTATACTGACATTCCCCAGTTACATACGCAAAAGGGGCAGAGATAGCAGGGACATTGTCATATGGGCATATTTGTCCAATGTCACCACCAGCCATGCTCTCCTATTTATATGAATGACGACAGCTCATGGAAAATAAAATTCAGCTAGTGGTACTGTTAGAATAGGTTGTGTGCACCAGGTCCCTCTTTTTTTAAGAAGTCAGCAGGCACCACGATGGATTCACAGCTAGGAATGTTTTTGTGAGATTTAAATAAAGGGGCTTGTCAAACATTTGGGTGTCCTTTATTACCCCCTCATGTTGAGGGCATGTGGCCTGTTATGGTTTGTGGGGGGGGGGGTGTGCACTTTGAAGTTCACCAAATCCAGGACAGTTTGGCTCATCCCGAGTTCTTACAAATGCCTCAGATTGCCGGTACTGATAACATTTGAGAGGAAGTTATGATGCAGACAAACTGCAACAAAAAGGCTTATATTGATGAACAGTAAAATAAAGAGTCTGTGATGCCTCCATTATTCAAGAAGCTAAAGTCAAATCACTTCAGAGCTAAAGGTTCTCCTTGGTTTAAAACCTTGGACAGGACCTGGCATGTACGTACTTTATTCACGACGAAGAACACGAATGTATAGGCCCAAAGATCTGTCAGAGTGTATGAGTCTCCAAGAAATTTCTCTTTTATCTTCTTCCATGGCTTTGTCCAGTCCCGGTCAGTTTCCAATTTGATTCGCTCACATAACCAAAACTCCAGATCTTTCATGTATGAAAAGTCCGACCAGTTACTTTTAGCATACAGAGAGGACATACACCTGGAACATTAAAGTAGTAAGTCAGGTGTTTGATAGGCAAGTTATTCATTCAACATGCTTCCTTTGCCTGAAATCTCTACCCCATTTGTTGTCTAACCACTTCAGCCTGGAAGGATTTGTCCCCTTCCTGACCAGGACATTTTTTGTGATACGGCACTGCGTCAATTTAACTGACAATTGCGTGGGTGTACCCAAACAAAATTTATATCCTTTGTTTTCCCACAAATAGAGCTTTATGGTGGCGTCTGCAGTTTATTTTTTGCGCAAAAAAAAAAAAAAAAAATTTTACACACACACACACACACACACACACTTTAGGTCAATATGTAGTCTACATATTTGTTAGAAATGCAATAAGCGTATATTGATTTGTAGACGCTATAACTTTTGCACAAACCAAATAGGGGAAAGATTTATGGCATTTTTATAGATTTTTTACACTAGTAATGGTGGCGATCTGCAATTTTTAGCGAGACTGCAACATTACAATGGACACTTGACACATTTTTGGCAATCAGAGCTAAAAAAAAAAGCCACGGATTACCATATAAAAGTCACTGGCAGAGAAGGGGGTTAACTGTGTTCCCCATGTGAGTTTCTAACTATGGGGAGGGAATGTGGCGGACTAGGAGAGAGATCATTAATCCTACCTAGTAAGGACACAATCTGTCTCCTCTCTCCTGACAAAGCCAGGATTTGTGCGTGTACACACAGCCAGTTCTCAGCCATTTAATAAAAGTGATCCAGGCGGCTTTTCTACCTCCCGATGGCCCTTTACAGTAGCCCCCCCCCCCCCTCTTCACTGCCACCTGCAGTGGTTCACCAGCTATCCCATTCCTTTAGGGAGCCCCAGACTGCTGAAAAGGTCTCCATCTATTAAGCAGGAGGAGATTGAGAAACATCTATTCTCTGATCTCCACTGCAAGCCAGGCCAGGGAGACGCATGCTGGGGTTCTTCCAACAAACGGGTTCTTTAAGTGACACTTCCACTTTTGATCATCACTTCTCTCCTCATTTATAAAACCTGCATTTATATTCCCATCCACCTTAAACTGAACATAGACTGCTCAAATGTCTCCTTGGTAAACTTTGAATTTGTGTTACTGCTGTTTCACATCCATCTATAGACCCCCTTCACATTATTTTAGAGGTTTATTTGGTTTTTAAACTGGCTTACCCAAGTTATGGGCTGCCATATCTTTACATGCCTACCCCCTTGGCCCTGTTGTAGGTTGATTGTGGTGTGAAAAGTTTGCTGTGCTAGTTGTGTGCCGCATATTAACTCCTGATTGATTGTCAAATCCCATCCACACCCACCACAGTATTAAACAAGAGCACATTTTTGGAGGACACAGACCAGGGAGATGAATGCTGGGGTTCTTCCAATAAAGTGGAATTTCTTTAATTAGGTGACACTTCTGCTTCAGCAATTTGCACAAAATGAACATCGAAAGCAAACTTTACAAAATCAGCAGACTGCAGGTGACCTAGTTTACCATTCAGCTCTCCTTCCTCTGAAAACATGTACTCTCTACTGCTCGTTTTCACAGTTGCCCCACACACACACACACACACGGCATGTGCCCTTATATAAATCACGTGCTCATTACTTACCTCAATTTTCTGCTTCTCCTAATCTCTGCAGATATAAATCCCCAAACCCTGGGCCTCCCCTTATTTAAAAATTGTACCCAATACATCCATCACCTCACATCCTCTGTAAGCACTCGCAATACTATTAGTCTCCTCTTTTCAAAACCAGCTTCCCATTCTCTTGTGCCCTCTGGATTGCCCCCTCTGTGGGCAACAAATTCACCACTGTTCACAACCTTTGTGACCAACTCCTTTAATTTAATTTACTTGCTGTAACCGAAAATTGGCTTCATGAATCCAACACTGCCTCTCCTTCGTCCCTCTCCCATGGTGGCCTTCACTGGACTCACTCCTAGACCTAGTGGATGCAAGGGAGGTGGAAACCACAGAGCACCAGGTAATCTCCACCCTCACTATCCCTCATTTGAAGCTCACTGTACACATCTTTTCTCTCCAATTTTCTTAAGTGCTGTGATCTACCGACCCCCTCAACCATTATCAGCTCTCCTTGACAATTTTACTGCCTGGCTACCCTACTTGTCTAGTTCCCACAATCCTTCTCGGCGACTTCAACATCCCTGTTCATATGAACACTCCTTACTTCTAAAACTACCTAGTCTAAACTCTTCATTTGACCTGAAGCAATGGTACAGGCTTCTACTCACTCTGATAGGAACACAATTGACCTTCTATCCATGTGCAACCTCTCCAACAATCCTTTTCCTCTCTCTGATCACCACCTTATCAGTTTTACTATGTCTTCCACTACCTTTCCCTCCAATCGCCTAACAATCACTCGAAAAAAAACTGTCGCCACTTTAACTCTTCTCTTTTCTGCTACTGACCACCTGTTCTACCCCAATCTAGCCACTTCCATGTACAATAGATCCCTATCCTCTGCCCTGGACAAGCTTGCCATCACCACTACACAGAATCAGGTCCCGACCCTACAACCCTGGCAAACAGACGACACCAGAAGTCTCAAAATACAGCCGGGCTCTTGAGCATCAGTGGAATAAGACCAAGTCTCAAGAACTTAAACCAATTAAAATCTGCCCTCCAAAAATGCAATTCCTGCCTCCTCCCCAAGCAGACCTATTTTATCTCATTAACACCTCATCATCCAGTCCATGTCAACTCTTCTCTATCTTTAACTCTGCTTCGTCCTCCACTGCTTCCACCCCACTAACTGCCCAGGAGATCGCCAATCACTTCAAATATAAAAGATTTAATCATTTGATGAAATCTCCACTTTACCGGTATCTCCCCCACACCCATGTCAACAGGTATAATCAACACTCCCCTTATTCAACCCTACTGAAGAGAATCTAACGGTATTTCCGTATATCTGACAAGACCAGCTAGGTATAATCACAGCAATTACCACACTCACAACACCCTCTCAGTACTGAGGAGATGGCTTCTTGGTGAACACAAAAAGATAATGCAGAGGTTATGTTCAAAGCTATCTGATTTAATTCTGGGTATACAACTATATACACATTATTAACCAATCATTGTATGGAAGATGTGCGTGGTTAATACAAAGGTGTACATTTCACATCATTACATTTTAATTATGCCATCTGCTTTCATGACTCAGTCATGAGTCCTGCTTCCCCGTTTCATGTCACATGACACGGGAAAGGTGGCCCAGACATATTGAGCCCCAATTCTTTAGAAGGTACAGAATAAAAACTTCTTATGCAATCAATATTTTCTTTTATGTATGCTTTATAGAAAGCCTGTTATAAAGCTGAAAAACAGAACTAGTTGACTTTAACTAGAGTCTGAATATACAAGCTAAGATTTATGAATTTATATGACTCCATGGCCGCACAAGATGAAGTCACCTCTGTTCAGCCATATTACTACACCTACTACTATAGACAAGTTTGCTAAACTTATTTCTAAACACCCAAACCACCTGTCCCCTGGACCCTCACAAATACTATGGTCACCCTCTGATTCTATCCGACACTCTCTAAACACAGCTTCAATCTCCCTCTTTTCTGGCATCTTCCCGAACATTCTCTAGTCACCCACATACTTAAACAAGCCTTCCTTGGACCCTACCAATCTTAATCTACACCCCATTTCCTATAGACTCCATGAATGCCTGGTCTACAAACAAAAGTAATGAAGTTGAAAGCGACAAATGATTTCATTACTTCTACTTAAGAGCGGTCGTTCCCTGGCCACTGTAGCTAGAGAAGCAGCTAATCAAGCATTGTCTGTGCTGGATTAGACAATAGGTCTAGTAGACCCTTCAGGTCTCGATAAAGGACCTATTCCCTGCCTATGCTATCACATAGTAGGTTTGTTAGTCCCCTTGAGATAGAGGGGGGGGGGGGGGGGTTGGCATAGCCTGGTAATTAAGGGTGTAAAACCTTCTAAGGCTGAAGTGTTAAATTCTCTATTTAATAAAAGATTTTAATGTGAATTTTTTTTTTTTTTTTTTTAATTGCCCTGGGCGTGAAGTGGTTAAACAATAGAAGTAGATTATATATATTAAATTATATAAATCGTTAGAATATACATTTATACCATGTTGCTCCAGATATTGCACTGATGTAGGTCACGGTACCCAAAAGGTTGAGTTCAGCCAGTTTAGAAATCGTTCCCAGAAAACCAACCATGGCACGGAGTCCACCCCCAGATCCCAAGATCGCGATTACAGGAGGGTTGCAATTCTTCAGGGAAAAATAAACATGAAAAAGGTCTACTTTAGATGGAATATGGATTGAACAGTGGTAAGAAATTAACAGCATGAAAACTGAATACAAATATGGGATAAAGCAACATCTGTGTAAAGCTATAGTATGAGGTTGAAGGGAAATCTTACCTTATATATGATAATAGTCAAGGAATAAATGAATGAGTTGTACTCTGATCTCCACTCTTCCAAATTTGTTTAATTCAATCATCAGCTTTATACCTTGAACATGGCTCCAACCAGAAGCCCCTCTTCCTTAACGCGTTTCATCATGAATGGCTTGGCCTTAAGGCTGGATTCACACCTATGCATTTTTAGTGCATTTTGCAGATTTGCACTAAAGTCCATTTAACATGGTTTCCTATGGAACACTTTCTGTAGTTCAAATCTGCAAAATGCAAAAAGCACTAAAAATGCAAAGGTGTGAATATAGCCCCTCTTAACAAGTTTCATCATGAATGGCTTGGCCATAAGGGTTTGGGTTATTTTTCTAACTATGGTGAGACATTTTTGGGAAGTGGTGGCTTCTGGATGGAGACATGAGTGCAGCTGTACTATCACATGTAGGATGAATACTGGAAAATTGTAGAGGCCTCCCTTAAACCTCCTGCCCTACATTCCTAGAGGTGGAGGCAAAGAGTGTGATGGCATGAAGTAACACAAGTACCAGAGTAGCTGGCTGGTGGTGTCCGCTCCTTAGGCTGGTAAAGCTGGAAGTTGCAGTCCTCAGGACAGGATGCTGAAGCAGCTTGGCACCAGAGCAGGAAATGGTAGCAGGGCCAGGAAGCAGGTGACAGTCAGCTTTATCCAGGCAGTGAAGGACCAGATCGGCAGGCAGAGCAAGTCCAGGAAGTAAGCCAAGATCAGCAACAGCTGGGCAAAGTAGTACATTTGCCTATTCCTTACAATGGTGAGCAAGGATGGGCTTCTTTGAGCCAGCACCTCGTTTGTTCATGAACAGGAGAGGAGGAGGTCTGGAGCAACACTTACTTGGTTTATGTGGTTTCAAAATCAAGGTTTAAAAGACAAAACTACCAAAGACTTACCTCTTTAACATTCATGCCCAAGGACAAAAGGGTCTCCTTTACTTTTCTCATCCTTGCCTTGACAGCTATGGTTTCCCCTTCTGAGCTATCAAGTGTGAAAAAAATAAAATACATTTACAAACAGAATATACTTGAAGTTTCTCCAGAGACAAGACAGTCATTCTGGATAGAATGGAATTCAATAACTTTTTTTTTTTTTTTTTTTTTTTGCTAAAAAAATAGAAATCTCCCCAAAGTGTGAAAGATTCCCTCTTGATCAAGCATTCCTATTAAAGGAGCTTTTCTCAGCCTGGGTCCTGTGGAGCTCTAAGGTTCCTTGAATTGTGGCTCATTGACCTCCCATTTAATGGTGCTTGCATAGTTTCAAGGACAATGCCACTTGGCAGCTGCATGACACAAAGGATGAGCTGACGTTCAAGCCTGAATCTACCCTGTTTCCCCCGAAAATAAGACCTAGCGTGACTGTCGGTGATGGCTGCAATATAAGCCCTACCATGTTTCCCCAAAAATGAGCCCTACAAGGACTTTAACTACAGCTTATTTGAGGGGTAGGGCTTATATTGCAGCCATCACGTTAGGTCTTATTTTCGGGGAAACAGGGTAGGTCCAGACTAAGCTTTGGTCACTTGGTACTTCAGACAAACACCTGAACTACTGCCTATTTGGGAGTAGCTGCAAGACAGACAAGAGACAACCATCTCCGCTTCCTGCTGTTAATGTTTGCACCCATAGGGTCCATGGGAAACCCCTGATGTCACAGGGAAACCTTTTCCTTTAAAACGCATTATCTACAAATAAAAAAGTCCTGTTGGCAAGATATTTGAAATACAGGATGACAGATTCATGTTGCCAGAACCACCCAATGTCTATTTTTTGTTCTTCTGTAGAAAAAGGACCATATTAAAATTTGTGAAAATTACATTACTTACCCATCTACAAGATCAATATTTCCCTGTGAAGACACAAGACACATTGTGATGTTCAGAAACAGTCTGGTGATAAAAACCAAAATGTCCAAACACATTTTTCCAGAATTAATGAAGTTCTTGTGACCCCGGAGGAGGTTTCACAGCTCATAGACATTGATTTTTGCTCCACTCATTTTATCTCTACAAGTCAGTGGGAATTCCAAATCAGTTAGCAGGAGCTTCATGGAAAGGAACGTAGAAAGTAGGGATGGGCGAACGGTTTGGCCCGAGCATAAGTTCAGGCCAAACTTTGGTTGTTCAGAAAACAGCAGACATTATGCAGTGTTCGGGGGAAATTCGAAAGCCGCCAGAACACCATAAACCCCTTCCCACCAAGCGTACGCAGATTTATGGCCTCTGCTTTCGGGTGTTATACCGGTTTTTAGAGCCGGCAATCAGCTTTCCAGGAATAACAACCGATGCAGCTAAAAGCCACTCGGCTGTTACACCAGAGGAGCGGGGGGGGGGGGGGGGGGGGGTGTATCACACATGAAGTATTGCTGCGATCATCAGAGCAATAATTCTAGCACTAGACCTCCTCTAACAAAAAAAAAAAAAAAAAATTAAAGCGAACAGAGTGAAATCAACAATTAATCAATTAATCAATAATGAATTGTAATATGGAATCTCCTTACAAAAAGGGTAGCAAAGCACCTTCCGAAACCATGAAGCTGACTTCCATTACCAGAGATCCCACGGTATGGTACGAGAACCAGGAAAATGAGGCCGAGGGATATGAATCCTTAAGGCATGAGGGACAGGTAGCCGAGGAATATGACTCCTTGAGGCGTGATGAAAAGGTGGAATGACCATTTCGATGATATCGAATGGTCAAAGGGAGGATTGTAAGGAGATTCCATATTACAATTCATTATTAATTGATTAATTGTTGATTTCACTCTGTTCATGATTTCACATTGCTTATTTTGCTTTAATAATCAGAAACATATCTTAGTATATTTTTGATTAAGATCAGACTGTCTTATGATTTACTGAAATATCTCATATATGTCTTTTCCTCTTTTCCTGTGTTCATCTGAGGAAACATCTGCTTGTGGTTTAATCTCTGTACTTTTTAAGGAAGCTGCGGTTGTCCAGCAGACAAGTGACAGAGGATGAGGAATGTTTTGACCTATTAACTTGAACTACAGGGGTCACCCTTTTTGATATCACAAGATGTAGACACTATTAATGTTTGGAAAATCACAAGATTGGGATATGTTTGGAAATTACCGAATATGCTAATATGTATTATCATTTTGATTGGCCCCCAAATTGTGGGCAGAGTCTTGTAAAGACAGCATAAAAAAGCGAATCTAAAAATAAAGAATTGTAATCATTTCAGCATACCTAGTGTGTATGTGTTATTGATTAACCGCCGGCGAGGACCTCCACTGAGCCATCTCCAAGAGCCTAGGCCACAAGGAGAAGACGAAGCACCTAACATCGCCTATGGAGATTTTTTTTGGTACTGTAGTTTGCCATTCCACGAGTGCGTGCAATTATAAAAGCGTGACACATTTGGTATCCATTTACTCAGCGTAACATTTGTCACATTATACCAAAAAAATTGGGCTAACTTTACTGTTTTGTTTTTTAAAATTCATGAAAGTGTCCCTTTTCCCATAAAGTTGTGTTTAAAACACCACTGCACAAATACCTTGTGACAGAAAATATTGCAATAATCGATACATTGCTATAGATATATATTTTATGTTTGGGGTTTCTAAGTAATGTTTTTGCAAAAAATAGATTTTAACTTGGAAACACCAAATGTTAAAAATAGGCTTAGTCATGAAAGGGTTAAAGTCTATGGGACACGAACATGAAAAATTAAAAGTGCTCATTTTAAAGTTTTATATGCAAGTTATCATAAAAAAAAAAAAAAAAGTCATTGTGGGGGCCCCCCCCCCAAAAAAACCCATACCAGACCCTTATCTGAGCACATAACCTGGCAGGCCACAGAGGGGGGGGGGGGGGGAGGCAGAGGAAGAGCGCTCCCCCTACTGAACTGTACCAGGCCACAACATGGGGGGGTGCTTTGGAGTAGCCCCCCAAAGCACAAGGTCCCTTATCCCAACCCTTGCCCAGTGGTTGTATGCGGGCGGGGGGGCTTATCAGAATCTGGAAGCCCCTTTAAGAAGGGAACCCCCAGATCCCACCCCCCCCCATGTGAATTGGTAATGGGTTACCTTTTCACAAAGTGTCAAAAAAAAAAAAAAAAAAAAAAAAAAGTTTAACAAACTTAGTAAATTTACTGGTGGTTGGCAACCCTGGCGACACCCCCCTAATCTACATGCGGGGTGGCAGACACATGGATTTCAATAGGGTTTTTTTAAAGCACATGATTACAGCCTTAAGCCTGGTACACACGATTAGATTGTTGGGAAACCGAGTGTCTGATTTGTCAAAAGGGCGTGTGCCTGGATCTTGTCTTGCATACTAATGGTACACAATTGTCGGCCAACACACAAATGTATTGATGTACGAAGAATTCCAGGTCTTGAGTGCCACCCTTTGGGCCCCTTCTGCTAATTTGGTGAGCATTGATTCCGAGCATGCATGTTTGTACTTTCAACTTGTGTGATGGATTTGTGTACCGACCATCAGAAAATCTAACATTCCACTGTCCGCCGAAAATTTACTAGCCTGTCATCCAACATTTGTTGGCAGAAAGTTGGACAACAATTGTCAAAAGGAGCGTACTAACAGTCAGATTTTAGGTCAGTCCGTCAGACAATCCCCTGCCAACAATCTGATCGTATGTACGAGGCTTAAGGCTCCAATTGTCTCCAAAAAGGTGACCTCACCCAGTTGTGCAACATTAATATTCACTAATGTCTTCCGGCTTCTCCTCCCAGCCAATCAGGAAGTGGGTCCTGAGTAGGGATGGGCGAACGGTTTGGCCCAAACTTCTGTTATTCGGCGAACAGGTCGTACGACCCCTCTGAACCGACCACAATGCATTGCAAGCCCTGATTGGCTGAATCTTTCACTGCTTCAGAGAATCAGGGCACAGAGCACTGTCAGACTCATGATTGGACACTCATCATGACTTTATCCAATCATGGCTCATTCCCACCCCACAGTATAAAATTATTCTTTCAATGGCAGCCATTTTCAGTGTGATTTTGGTGTGGAGAGAGATAGAACAGGGCTATGTTCAGTGCTATTAGTTAGTGTGCTATACTGTGCTATTTTGCTTCAATTGTCAGTGTACATTAGTTTAGTGTCAGTCTAGGGATAGTGTGAGTGTAGTGAGGAGGACCATCATTCAGCTTTGTACAACCCCTGGCAAAAATTATGGAATCACCAGTCCGACACCGCCTGATTGCATTAATGCCAGTTTAACGCCATATAGTTCTGTGCGTCACTGTACATTTGGCAAATTATATTGTAGTATATTATAGTGTATCCATGGAGTGCGAGTACTCTAAAGTGCACCAAACACCTCTTTACGTTGATTAAAGTGCATCTACGTACGGATTTCCACCACTTCTTTATGTTTGCTTATAAGCGCCACCCCCTCCCAATAATGTCTGGGAGGACAACAAGGAGAGGCAGACATTCCCTTGGCACTGTAAGGGGGCCAACAACAAAATGTGTCCACAAGCAAAGGTGGACATGGTGGTCAGTCCTCAGGCAGTGCATCATTTCCTCCGTTTAGCGAGTTTGCCCGTGCTATCCAGTCACAGCATGCAGAGGGGGTGGTGGACTGGCTTACTAAACCTTCCTCATGCTCCGTCACACAAGCAGAGACAAGTGTGCAGTCCCCTGCAGTTGCCGGAGTGGATAAACCTGCCTCCTTGTCCACATCTATTCCCACCATAGCTCCAACATCAGCCATGGAGGAGTCAGCTGAGTTATTTATTTAACCACAGTGTCAGCCACTTGCATGATAATTATGATGATACTCTGGTGCCAGAGAGCAGAGGAGGAAACTGAAGGTGAGGTGGCACAACCCCAAGGAGGTCGACATCAAGAAAGAGCAGCCACCCTATTCCATCACATTCTGAAGCAGTTATCTCCCAGCCCCCTCGCCAAATCTCAACTACCTGGGCCTTTCAGCACTTTGAGGCTGTTCAATCATTTCATCTCTCCAGCTGTTGCTGAGCAAAATAGTAATTTTTTTGGCTTTATAAATAAAATTATTGCTGCAGCAGATTCTAGACATGCTACAGATCTGCCACTTTACAAGTAGACAAAGGAACCCCACCCCCCCAGCACTATATTGGAAGCAATTTTTTTTTTTTTTTTTTTTTCCATAAAAATGAAAACCACATGCCTTGTACCATTTGTGTGAATGCAGTGTGATTCGAGCAATACAAAATGAATTCCTGTGTGAATCACATGCTGTGTCCTGCACCACACAAGTGTGATCCCAGGGTAAAAGATTTTTCATGGACTATTCTGGGCTTTGTATTTTCTCATTGATAAACAAATCCACAAGATTCTGAAGTTTCCCCCCCCCCATAGAGATTTCTTATTAGAGGATCCAGTACTGGATGTATTTTGATTGGCTGCCATGAGCGCTTCGCTCTGCTTGTATGAAATGATTTGGTATCACACTGATGGAAATGAATAGAAAGTCACTCACCTTATTGGCCGCCATTGGAGATGAAGGAAGGTCACCGCTTATCTCCCAACATGTAAATCTGATAAAACAGAATACAGAAGTAAGCCTTGTGAAGAGGATGATCTCAGATATACAGAAGACAGGATGGAGATGGCTGTACCAGTAATCAGATGATGGTAGAAGTTGGTTGGGAAGGTTTATTGGAACGTGTGTGAGTCTTTAGCCTCGTATAATCCTGACCTTACATCATATCATTGGGTGGGTTCTAGAGTTGCCTCCTCATCCCTTTAAAACCCAAAACACATTAATTATACAGGTTCTGAGACCAATTTAATGCAGATAAAGAATCAAGTTTAATTACCACCTTAATCAGCCACAGAACCTGTGTGATTCATATGTGTTCAGTTTTAAAGGAATGAGGTGGAGACTCTAGTGGGATCCCAGACACCTCCAAAGGGGTTTGTTTTTACCAGTCTGGTTTTGTTCCAGCAAATCTTATCAGAACATGCCAGGTGCCATTGGTAAGGGCTGATCTGTAGGGAAGGGGACACACACACACACACACACAAAAACAGCAGACCTCTAAGCAAGATTATAACCTATAAAAGCTTCAAAAGACTAACTCTGGGAAGAGCAAGCTTACATAGGATGAAACATATGGATACATTCCATTACAACAAAGTCCTCCCCCCTCCACAGTCTTTATTCTACCTCCTCATTTCCATGTTGGATTAGTAGAGCTCCCACTGTACAGACCCCCCCACCTTGGAGCCAAGCTCTGCAGGTCTCATAGACCCCAGTACTGAGGTGGTCCCCCTACCTCCCTCTACTTCACACCATTCACAGACAACAATGTCCCAGGCTTCATTCTGTGAATGGGGAAGACTTCACCCCCGAGCTTCCTCTTATTCTTATCTTCATTATTATTACATTTTCACACAAGATATTAAACAATAACCCCACTTTGGTTAAGAAACAAACAAGCCCCTCTACCTGATCAATGTACATTGCAAGGATTGGAGGAAACTTTGTTGCAGTCTTACCTTTTGTTGCTGTGTTGGGTAATGTCAGTGTGCAAAATAAATCAGAAATGGGAGTGACTTTTATTACCAAGCAGCTGATGAACTTGTTGGGTTTTAATGAGGAAAATTGCCAAGTCAGAATCTCTTCAGGTGTGATTAACCCTTTGGGAGCTTCTCACCATAAATGGAATATCCAGGATTGGACTGACAACTCATGGGGCCTCCGGCAATAGAAGATCATGGGGCCCCCTGTGTCCTCACCCACACGCAAGCCACACCTACACAAAGCTCCACCTACATAAATCATGGGGCACACAGTAAGGCACACAGCAGGGCACAGGCACATCACAGGGCATGGAGCACACAGCAGGGAACAACACAGGGCATGGGGCACACAATAGGGCACATCATAAGGAACATAGGAAGGCACATCATGGGCAAAGGGCACATCAGGGGGTACACAGCAGGGCACTGAGAACATCACAGGGCATGGGGCAATCACAGGACACACAGCCGGGCACATCAGGTGGCACACAGCAGGTCACGGGGCATGAGGCCCACAGCAGGGCACATCACGGGGCACACAGCAGGGTTTATTATGCTGTACACAGCAGGGCACATTATTAAGCACAGCATGGTGCATCACAGGGGGCACAGGGAACATCAGGGGGTACAAAGCAGGGCATGGGGCACACATTCTATGTCATTTAGCGGGTATTTTATGTACTTCCTGAAAATGTTTTAAAGCTGAATTCCAGGTTTGGATGTTTTATATTTAGTTACAATGGATCAATGTAACTATGTATATACCATACCTGTGAGATCTCTCTAGAAGCTGGAAATCACTGGGTGCCGACACCTCTACTACACCACTACTACACTACTACTACACCTCTACTACACCTCTACTACAGCACTACTACACTACTACTATACCACTACTACACCTCTACTACAGCACTACTACACTACTACTACACCTCTACTACACCTCTACTACAGCACTACTACACTACTACTATACCACTACTACACTTCTACTACAGCACTACTACTATACCACTACTACTACAGAACTACTACACTACTACTATACCACTACTACAGCACTACTACACTACTACTATACCACTACTACACCTCTACTACAGCACTACTACTATACCACTACTACACCTCTACTACAGCACTACTACTATACCACTACTACACCTCTACTACAGCACTACTACACTACTACTATACCACTACTACACCTCTACTACAGCACTACTACTATACCACTACTACACCTCTACTACAGCACTACTACTATACCACTACTACACCTCTACTACAGCACTACTACTAGGGTTGCCATCTCATCCCTTTAACCACTTGCTGACCGCCACACACCGATGTACGTCCTAACTTTGCCGGCGGATATCGTTGTTATGGCAGCAGCTAGCTGCCATAACCCCAGTATGCCGTTTTCGTGCGGCGGTTGGTTACAAGATAAAAGTGGTCTTTGCGGCGGATTCGCTGCAAGATCACTTTTATTGGTGTCGGGAGAGGGCCCCCCTCCTGCCGTGATCCGGTGCCCTCCACCGCTTACCGGAGCCGTCGGTAGTGGCGGAGGCGATCGCGTCTGTCCTCTAGCTGTGCCTAGAGACGAGTGAGGGGAAGATGACACCCACTTGTCTCCATGACATTGCAGGGCGGAAGCAACGTCAAAACGTCACTTCCGCCCATACGTCTTAAAGGCACATTTTTTGCAATGTCATTTTTTTTAAATGACTTTTTTTATTGCATTTTAGTGTAAATGTGAGATCTGAGGTCTTTTTGACCCCCAGATCTCATATTTAAGAGGACCTGTTATGCTTTTTTTTTATTACAAGGGATGTTTACATTCCTTGTAATAGGAATAAAAGTGACACTTTTTTTTTTTTAATCAGTGTAAAAATAAATAAAATCATATAAAATAAATAGGAAAAATAATTAAAAAATGTTTTTTAAATGCCCCGTCCTGACGAGCTCGCGCACAGAAGCGAATGCATACGTGAGTAGTGCCCGCATATAAAAACGGTGGTCAGACCACACATGTGAGGTATCGCCGCGATCAGTAGAGCGAGAGCAATAATTCTAGCCCTAGACCTCCTCTGTAACTCAAAACATGCAACCTGTAGAATTTTTTCAACGTCACCTATGGAGATTTTTGAGGGTAAAAGTTTGACGCCATTCCACGAGCGGGCGCAATTTTGAAGCGTGACATGTTGGGTATCAATTTACTCGACGTAATATTATCTTTCACAATATGAAAACAAATTGGGCTAACTTTACTTTGTCTTATTTTTTTGTTCAAAAAAGTGCATTTTTTTCCTAAAAAAGCGTGCTTGTAAGACCACTGCGCAAATACGGTGTGAAAAAAAAGTATTGCAATGACCGCCATTTTATTCTCTAGAGTGTTAGAAAAAAACCAATATATAATGTTTGGGGGATCTAAGTAATTTTCTAGCAAAAAAAAACTGTTTTAAACATGTAAACACCTAAATTCCAAAACAAGGCTGGTCCTTAAGTGGATAAACTCGAACACATATTAATTATACAGGTTCTGAGGCTAGTTTAATGCAGATAAGGCACCAAGTGAGTTTAATTAACACCATAATCAGCCACAGAACCTGTGTAATTAATATGTGTTCAGTTTTAAGGCTCCATGCACACAGGACGCTCAAAAAGTTTGTTCTGAATGTCGGATTGCTGGCAGTATGGGGTACATATCCCTTAAAATCCACACCAGACTGGAGGGTCTGGTATTGTCCGAGGAGGGGAACCCCACGCCAATTTTTTTTTCATTTTGGCGGGGTTCCCCTTCATCCTCAGCACACAAGTCGCACTGCAAGTCGTATCATGATGATCCGACTTCTGGTGCGACTTCTATTCATGATTTTGAATAGAGGCAGAGAAACGCGGCTGAAAGCTAGCGCTGCTAAACGTGCATTGACGGCAATGCAAAATGCTGATAAAATTGCGTTTTTAAATCAGCGTTTTCCTGCCAGCAATCCGACGTTCAGAACAACCTTTTTGAGCGTCCTCTGTGCATGGAGCCTAAAGGAATGAGGTGGCAACCTTAACTACTACAGTGTGTGCCACACGCTACTATGTGGGTAGTCACACCCACATGCTCTGCACATGAGCGATCGCTTTTTAAACGTCTGTATACAGGACTTTTTACTTGCTAACAACTCTTTGTTCTAAACCAGTTTTTATGCTGATTGGAGACTTGTGGAAGCTCCCAAACAGCATTGTATCACTTACTCACACTATTTGGAGTATTATATCTTTTTTGCAAGATGTGCACAATCTTTTGAACACTTGGGATACTTACCGTGATTGAAAGACCGTCTGGGACACAGAGGTCATTGACAAGAGAGGCCCGGGAGATCAAGGAGGCCCAGGAGATCTGGAGTCCATTTCTGGGGATCTTTTGACCTCCCTGAGGCTGTCTGGTAAGCCTTCCTTTTACTAGAGGTGACGGGTATCACAAGGTCAAGCAATCACACCAAGTCACATATTCATATGAGGATTTTTTTGTCACTTTTATGGACTTTCTTTAGATGTTAACTATATATTTTTTTTTCACCATATTTTTTGCACTTTTATTGTAGCACTCTCCATATATATGTAGCGCTGGCATTTTTGCTATGTAATGTTAACTAATAGACAATGCTATGAATTGGTACTTGGCTCCCTCTAGTGGCCAAAAGATATATGTTTTTGGTGGCTTTATTTATTTTTACACACAAGAGACTTCACAGAGTCTAACAGGAAGTGACTTAATTATTTACTTTATGAAAGGACTCACCTACCCATGAACACTAAGTGACAGAACTGCATGCTGGGTAGGTAATACAAGGCCCAGTGCGGCCATTTTCTTTCTCTTCTGGACACGTGGCCTGCCTGCAAGGATCTGTGAGAAGGTTTTCCAGAGAGCGCGGCCTGCATCTTGCGGAGCAGAGGAATCCATGTACTCTGCCTATCCCAGTGTGCTGGAGAGACAGTATGACCAGATTGCGAAGGATCCAGAGACACCTGACGGAGCCATTTGAAGGTCCCGGGCATCTTGTGGAGCGGAGGAATTTATGGACTCTGCCCTATCCCAGTGTGCTGGAGAGACAGTGTGACCGGATCGGGAAGGATCCAGAGACACCTGACAGAGCCATTTGAAGGTCCCGGGCATCTTGCAAAGTGCAGAAATCCACGGACTCTGCCCTAGAGTTGCCACCTCATCCCTTTAAACCCGAACACCTTTGAATTACACAGGTTCTGAGGCTAATTAAATGCAGATAAGGCACCAAGTGAGTTTAATTACCATCTTAATCAGCCACAGAACCTGTGTAATTAATATATGTTCGGGTTTAAAGGGATGAGGTGGCAACCCTACTCTGCCCTATCCTAGTGTGCTGGAGAGACAGTGTGACCGGATCGGGAAGGATCCAGGGACACCTGACAGAGCCATTTGAAGGTCCCGGGCATCTTGCGAAGCGGAGAAATCCACAGACTCTGCCCTATCCCAGTGTGCTGGAGAGACAGTGTGACCGGATCAGGAAGGATCCAGAGACACCTGATGGAGCCATTTGAAGGTCCCGGGCATCTTGCGAAGCGGAGCAATCCACAGACTCTGCCCTATCCCAGTGTGCTGGAGAGACAGTGTGACCGGATCGGGAAGGATCCAGAGACACATGACGGAGCCAATTGAGGGTCCCGGGCATCTTGCGAAGTGCAGAAATCCACGGACTCTGCCCTAGAGTTGCCACCTCATCCCTTTAAACTCGAACACCTTTGAATTACACAGGTTCTGAGGCTAATTAAATGCAGATAAGGCACCAAATGAGTTTAATTACCATCTTAATCAGCCACAAAACCTGTGTAATTAATATGTGTTCGGGTTTAAAGGGATGAGGTGGCAACCCTACTCTACCCTATCCCAGTGTGCTGGAGAGACAGTGTGACCGGATCGGGAAGGATCCAGAGACACCTGACAGAGCCATTTGAAGGTCCCGGGCATCTTGCGAAGCGGAGAAATCCACAGACTCTGCCCTATCCCAAGGTGATGGAGAGACAATGTGACCGGATCAGGAAGGATCCAGAGACACCTGACGGAGCCAATTGAAGGTCCCGGGCATCTTGCGGAGTGGAGGAATCCATGGACTCTGCCCTATCCCAGTGTGCTGGAGAGACAGTGTGACCGGATCGGGAAGGATCCAGAGACACCTGATGGAGCCATTTGAAGGTCCCGGGCATCTTGCGAAGCGGAGAAATCCATGGACTCTGCCCCATCCCAGTGTGCTGGAGAGACAGTGTGACTGGATCGGGAAGGATCCAGAGACACATGACGGAGCCAATTGAAGGTCCCGGGCATCTTGCGGAGCGGAGGAATCCATGGACTCTGCCCTATCCCAGTGTGCTGAAGAGACCAGATTGGGAAGGATCCAGAGACACCTGACAGAGCCATTTGAAGGTCCCGGGCATCTTGCGAAGTGCAGAAATCCACGGACTCTGCCCTAGAGTTGCCACCTCATCCCTTTAAACTCGAACACCTTTGAATTACACAGGTTCTGAGGCTAATTAAATGCAGATAAGGCACCAAGTGAGTTTAATTACCATCTTAATCAGCCACAAAACCTGTGTAATTAATATGTGTTCGGGTTTAAAGGGATGAGGTGGAAACCCTACTCTGCCCTATCCCAGTGTGCTGGAGAGACAGTGTGACCGGATCGGGAAGGATCCAGAGACACCTGACAGAGCCATTTGAAGGTCCCGGGCATCTTGCGAAGCGGAGAAATCCACAGACTCTGCCCTATCCCAGTGTGATGGAGAGACAATGTGACCGGATCAGGAAGGATCCAGAGACACCTGACGGAGCCAATTGAAGGTCCCGGGCATCTTGCGGAGTGGAGGAATCCATGGACTCTGCCCTATCCCAGTGTGCTGGAGAGACAGTGTGGCCGGATCGGGAAGGATCCAGAGACACCTGATGGAGCCATTTGAAGGTCCCGGGCATCTTGCGAAGCGGAGAAATCCATGGACTCTGCCCCATCCCAGTGTGCTGGAGAGACAGTGTGACTGGATCGGGAAGGATCCAGAGACACATGACGGAGCCAATTGAAGGTCCCGGGCATCTTGCGGAGCGGAGGAATCCATGGACTCTGCCCTATCCCAGTGTGCTGGAGAGACCAGATTGGGAAGGATCCAGAGACACCTGACAGAGCCATTTGAAGGTCCCGGGCATCTTGCGAAGTGCAGAAATCCATGGACTCTGCCCTATCCCAGTGTGCTGGAGAGACAGTGTGACCGGATCGGGAAGGATCCAGAGACACCTGATGGAGCCATTTGAAGGTCCCGGGAATCTTGCGAAGTGGAGAAATCCACAGACTCTGCCCTATCCCAGTGTGCTGGAGAGACAGTGTGACCGGATCGAGAAGGATCCAGAGACACCTGACGGAGCCATTTGAAGGTCCCGAGCATCTTGCAGAGCGGAGGAATCCATGGACTCTGCCCTATCCCAGTGTGCTGGAGAGACAGTGTGACCGGATTGGGAAGGATCCAGAGACACCTGACGGAGCCATTTGAAGGTCCCGGGCATCTTGCGAAGCGGAGAAATCCACAGACTCTGCCCTATCCCAGTGTGATGGAGAGACAGTGTGACTGGATCAGGAAGGATCCGGAGACACCTGATGGAGCCAATTGAAGGTCCCGGGCATCTTGTGGAGAGGAGGAATCCATGGACTCTGCCCTATCCCAGTGTGCTGGAGAGACAGTGTGACCGGATCGGGAAGGATCCAGAGACACCTGACGGAGCCATTTGAAGGTCCCGGGCATCTTGCAAAGCGGCGAAATCCATGGACTCTGCCCCATTCCAGTGTGCTGGAGAGACGGTGTGACCGGATCGGGAAGGATCCAGAGACACCTGACGGAGCCATTTGAAGGTCCCGGGCATCTTGCGAAGTGGAGAAATTCACGGACTCTGCCCTATCCCAGTGTGCTGGAGAGACAGTGTGACCGGATCGGGAAGGATCCAGAGACACCTGACGGAGCCAATTGAAGGTCCCGGGCATCTTGCGGAGCGGAGGAATCCATGGAATCTGCCCTATCCAAGTGTGCTGGAGAGACAGTGTGACCAGATCGGGAAGGATCCAGAGACGCCTGACGGAGCCATTTGAAGGTCCCGGGCATCTAGCAGAGCGGAGGAATCCATGGACTCTGCCCTATCCCAGTGTGCTGGAGAGACGGTGTGACCAGATCGGGAAGGATCCAGAGACACCTGACGGAGCCATTTGAAGGTCCCGGGCATCTTGAGGAGTGGAGGAATCCATGGACTCTGCCCTATCCCTTTGTGTTGGAGAGACAGTGTGACCGGATCGGGAAGGATCCAGAGACACCTGACGGAGCCATTTGAAGGTCCCGGGCATCTTGCGGAGCGGAGGAATCCAAGGACTCTGCCCTATCCCAGTGTGCTGGAGAGACAGTGTGACCGAATCGGGAAGGATCCAGAGACACCTAACGGAGCCATTTGAAGGTCCCGTGCATCTTGTGAAGTGGAGAAATCCACAGACTCTGCCCTATCCCAGTGTGCTGGAGAGACAGTGTGACCAGATCGGGAAGGATCCAGAGACACCTGACGGAGCCATTTGAAGGTCCCGGGCATCTTGCGAAGTGGAGAAATCCACAGACTCTGCCCTATCCCAGTGTGCTGGAGAGGCAGTGTGAGCAGATCGGGAAGGATCCAGAGACACCTGACGGAGCCATTTGAAGGTCCCGGGCATCTTGCGAAGCGGAGAAATTCACGGACTCTGCCCTATCCCAGTGTGCTGGAGAGACAGTGTGACCGGATCGGGAAGGATCCAGAGACACCTGACGGAGCCAATTGAAGGTCCCGGGCATCTTGCGGAGCGGAGGAATCCATGGAATCTGCCCTATCCCAGTGTGCTGGAGAGACAGTGTGACCAGATCGGGAAGGATCCAGAGACGCCTGACGGAGCCATTTGAAGGTCCCGGGCATCTAGCAGAGCGGAGGAATCCATGGACTCTGCCCTATCCCAGTGTGCTGGAGAGACGGTGTGACCAGATCGGGAAGGATCCAGAGACACCTGACGGAGCCATTTGAAGGTCCCGGGCATCTTGAGGAGTGGAGGAATCCATGGACTCTGCCCTATCCCAGTGTGTTGGAGAGACAGTGTGACCGGATCGGGAAGGATCCAGAGACACCTGACGGAGCCATTTGAAGGTCCCGGGCATCTTGCGGAGCGGAGGAATCCAAGGACTCTGCCCTATCCCAGTGTGCTGGAGAGACAGTGTGACCGAATCGGGAAGGATCCAGAGACACCTAACGGAGCCATTTGAAGGTCCCGTGCATCTTGTGAAGTGGAGAAATCCACAGACTCTGCCCTATCCCAGTGTGCTGGAGAGACAGTGTGACCAGATCGGGAAGGATCCAGAGACGCCTGACGGAGCCATTTGAAGGTCCCGGGCATCTAGCAGAGCGGAGGAATCCATGGACTCTGCCCTATCCCAGTGTGCTGGAGAGACGGTGTGACCAGATCGGGAAGGATCCAGAGACACCTGACGGAGCCATTTGAAGGTCCCGGGCATCTTGAGGAGTGGAGGAATCCATGGACTCTGCCCTATCCCAGTGTGTTGGAGAGACAGTGTGACCGGATCGGGAAGGATCCAGAGACACCTGACGGAGCCAATTGAAGGTCCCGGGCATCTTGCAGAGCGGAGGAATCCATGGAATCTGCCCTATCCCAGTGTGCTGGAGAGACAGTGTGACCAGATCGGGAAGGATCCAGAGACGCCTGACGGAGCCATTTGAAGGTCCCGGGCATCTAGCAGAGCGGAGGAATCCATGGACTCTGCCCTATCCCAGTGTGCTGGAGAGACGGTGTGACCAGATCGGGAAGGATCCAGAGACACCTGACGGAGCCATTTGAAGGTCCCGGGCATCTTGAGGAGTGGAGGAATCCATGGACTCTGCCCTATCCCAGTGTGTTGGAGAGACAGTGTGACCGGATCGGGAAGGATCCAGAGACACCTGACGGAGCCATTTGAAGGTCCCGGGCATCTTGCGGAGCGGAGGAATCCAAGGACTCTGCCCTATCCCAGTGTGCTGGAGAGACAGTGTGACCGAATCGGGAAGGATCCAGAGACACCTAACGGAGCCATTTGAAGGTCCCGTGCATCTTGTGAAGTGGAGAAATCCACAGACTCTGCCCTATCCCAGTGTGCTGGAGAGACAGTGTGACCAGATCGGGAAGGATCCAGAGACACCTGACGGAGCCATTTGAAGGTCCCGGGCATCTTGCGAAGCGGAGAAATTCACGGACTCTGCCCTATCCCAGTGTGCTGGAGAGACAGTGTGACCGGATCGGGAAGGATCCAGAGACACCTGACGGAGCCAATTGAAGGTCCCGGGCATCTTGCGGAGCGGAGGAATCCATGGAATCTGCCCTATCCCAGTGTGCTGGAGAGACAGTGTGACCAGATCGGGAAGGATCCAGAGACGCCTGACGGAGCCATTTGAAGGTCCCGGGCATCTAGCAGAGCGGAGGAATCCATGGACTCTGCCCTATCCCAGTGTGCTGGAGAGACGGTGTGACCAGATCGGGAAGGATCCAGAGACACCTGACGGAGCCATTTGAAGGTCCCGGGCATCTTGAGGAGTGGAGGAATCCATGGACTCTGCCCTATCCCAGTGTGTTGGAGAGACAGTGTGACCGGATCGGGAAGGATCCAGAGACACCTGACGGAGCCATTTGAAGGTCCCGGGCATCTTGCGGAGCGGAGGAATCCAAGGACTCTGCCCTATCCCAGTGTGCTGGAGAGACAGTGTGACCGAATCGGGAAGGATCCAGAGACACCTAACGGAGCCATTTGAAGGTCCCGTGCATCTTGTGAAGTGGAGAAATCCACAGACTCTGCCCTATCCCAGTGTGCTGGAGAGACAGTGTGACCAGATCGGGAAGGATCCAGAGACGCCTGACGGAGCCATTTGAAGGTCCCGGGCATCTAGCAGAGCGGAGGAATCCATGGACTCTGCCCTATCCCAGTGTGCTGGAGAGACGGTGTGACCAGATCGGGAAGGATCCAGAGACACCTGACGGAGCCATTTGAAGGTCCCGGGCATCTTGAGGAGTGGAGGAATCCATGGACTCTGCCCTATCCCAGTGTGTTGGAGAGACAGTGTGACCGGATCGGGAAGGATCCAGAGACACCTGACGGAGCCAATTGAAGGTCCCGGGCATCTTGCAGAGCGGAGGAATCCATGGAATCTGCCCTATCCCAGTGTGCTGGAGAGACAGTGTGACCAGATCGGGAAGGATCCAGAGACGCCTGACGGAGCCATTTGAAGGTCCCGGGCATCTAGCAGAGCGGAGGAATCCATGGACTCTGCCCTATCCCAGTGTGCTGGAGAGACGGTGTGACCAGATCGGGAAGGATCCAGAGACACCTGACGGAGCCATTTGAAGGTCCCGGGCATCTTGAGGAGTGGAGGAATCCATGGACTCTGCCCTATCCCAGTGTGTTGGAGAGACAGTGTGACCGGATCGGGAAGGATCCAGAGACACCTGACGGAGCCATTTGAAGGTCCCGGGCATCTTGCGGAGCGGAGGAATCCAAGGACTCTGCCCTATCCCAGTGTGCTGGAGAGACAGTGTGACCGAATCGGGAAGGATCCAGAGACACCTAACGGAGCCATTTGAAGGTCCCGTGCATCTTGTGAAGTGGAGAAATCCACAGACTCTGCCCTATCCCAGTGTGCTGGAGAGACAGTGTGACCAGATCGGGAAGGATCCAGAGACACCTGACGGAGCCATTTGAAGGTCCCGGGCATCTTGCGAAGTGGAGAAATCCACAGACTCTGCCCTATCCCAGTGTGCTGGAGAGACAGTGTGACCAGATCGGGAAGGATCCAGAGACACCTGACGGAGCCAATTGAAGGTCCCGGGCATCTTGCGGAGCGGAGGAATCCATGGACTCTGCCCTATCCCAGTGTGCTGGAGAGACAGTGTGACCGGATCGGGAAGGATCCAGAGATGCCTGATGGAGCCATTTGAAGGTCCCGGGCATCTTGCAGAGCGGAGGAATCCATGGACTCTGCCCTATCCCAGTGTGCTGGAGAGACGGTGTGACCGGATCGGGAAGGATCCAGAGACACCTGTCGGAGCCATTTGAAGGTCCCGGGCATCTTGCGGAGTGGAGGAATCCATGGACTCTGCCCTATCCCAGTGTGTTGGAGAGACAGTGTGACCAGATCGGGAAGGATCCAGAGACACCTGACGGAGCCATTTGAAGGTCCCGGGCATCTTGCGGAGCGGAGGAATCCAAGGACTCTGCCCTATCCCAGTGTGCTGGAGAGACAGTGTGACCGAATCGGGAAGGATCCAGAGACACCTAACGGAGCCATTTGAAGGTCCCGGGCATCTTGCGAAGCGGAGAAATCCACAGACTCTGCCCTATCCCAGTGTGCTGGAGAGACAGTGTGACCAGAACGGGAAGGATCCAGAGACACCTGACGGAGCCATTTGAAGGTCCCGGGCATCTTGCGAAGTGGAGAAATCCACAGACTCTGCCCTATCCCAGTGTGATGGAGAGACAATGTGACCAGATCGGGAAGGATCCAGAGACACCTGACGGAGCCAATTGAAGGTCCCGGGCATCTTGCGGAGCGGAGGAATCCATGGACTTTGCCCTATCCCAGTGTGCTGGAGAGACAGTGTGACCGGATCGGGAAGGATCCAGAGACACCTGATGTAGCCATTTGAAGGTCCCGGTCATATTGCGGAGCGGTGCATCGTGGCAGAGCTGACTGATGGCAGGACGGAGACCATCGGAACGGAGGCATCCATTCATCCAGGCCTGGTGTGGTGAGAGGGCGGACGCCCAGAAGTTATTTATCGCACTTAATACACTTATGCCCCGTACACACGGTCAGATTTTCCAATGGAAAATGTCCGATCGGAGCGTGTTGTAGGAAATTCCGACCGTGTGTGGGCTCCATCGGACATTTTCCATCAGATTTTCCGACACACAAAGTTTGAGAGCAGGCTATAAAATTTTCCGTCAACAAAATCCGTTGTCGGAAATTCCGATCGTGTGTACACAAATCCGACGGACAAAGTGCCACGCATGCTCAGAATAAATAAAGAGATGAAAGCTATTGGCTACTGCCCAGTTTGTAGTCCCGACGTACGTGTTTTACGTCACCGCGTTCAGAATGATCGGATTTTCCGACAACTTTGTGTGACCGTGTGTATGCAAGACAAGTTTGAGCCAACATCCGTCGGAAAAAATCCTAGGATTTTGTTGTCGGAATGTCTGAACAAAGTCCGACCGTGTGTATGGGGCATTAGACTCATACGGCAGTGTTGCTGAGACCTGCGGTTCCAGTGAGGGGTCTCACTCAAATAGACTGAGTTCAAGCAGGCCTCAAGCCTTTACTTTGTTAGGAGCTGACACTGTGGCGGTTCAGAGATAACTCTACCGGAGACAGTTATAAGTGTGTACACTGCAGGAACTGTTCTAGATCATCAGCCTATGTTACTTCTTTGCTTGTCAAACACTTGGATTACAAACACTGCAGTATAATAGCTAACAGAAGACAGAAGACCAGAGACTACATCTTTCACTGAGAGGTCTTGTGTTCAGTTACAGTGACAAGGGACCACATCATACCTAAGGGGGAGCTCTTGAGCAAACTGTACTGTGTTGTGTTTGATAACCTTGCATTGGTGTGCTTAGTGCAGTGCACTGGAAGTGGGAAGGTGCCCAGTGTCAGAGCATTGTCACTCTGAGCACTAGTCCCACTTGGAGACGCGCCTGCAGGTGTCATTCAAGAAATCTTTACCTATTAATAATTTGTGAATACTTATCGCACTGTTATATTACGCTTGTGTGACAGTGCAGTTATTGTAACTACTGTTTATGCCAGACTCGGTAAAATTACATTCTGGTTAATTACAATTGGTGTGAAGTGTTGCTCATTCTCCTACAGGTGGAACAATGGATACCCAGGTAATGGTAAAGGTATATCATTGGTATAATTGTCCTTTGTTGTTCAGCTTCACACCAACACTGTTCCACAGCTGTGTCAAGCGGGTTGAGCCAATTTATTGGGGGGTGGAATAACAGAGTAAAGGCCCAATGAAATATCAGCAGCTCCTTCGGGGGTCAGTGCTTCATATATATGATCTTTTGGTCTTGTATATCCCTCAGTTTTGCTTGATCTATGCAAGTTTTATTTATTTGCAGTATTTAGCAATTTATTGGTTTATATGCGATTTTATATGCGATTTATGCAAGTTTTTTGCAGTATTTGGCATTTTTTTTGTCTTATGCCGTGTACACTCGACCGTTTTTTTCCATCAGAATGTATTCTGGAGGTTTTTCTGATGGAGTTCCGACAGAGTTCCGCTGAAACTGTCTTGCGTACACACAATCACACCAAAGTCCAACGGTCTAGAACGAGGTGACGTACAACACGTACGACGGGACTAGAAAAAGGAAGTTCAATAGCCAGTAGGGATGAGCTTCGAGTTTGAGTCAAACTCATGTTCGACTCGGACATCAGCTGTTCACCTGTTCGCCGGACAGCGAACAATTTGGGGTGTTTGCGGCAAATTCGAAAGCTTTAAAAGTCTATGGGAGAAATCAAAAGTGCTAAATTTAAAGGCTTATATGCAAGTTATTGTCATAAAAAGTGTTTTGGGACCCGCGTCCTGCCCCAGGGGACAAGGATCAATGCAAAAAAAAAGTTTTAAAAACGGACGTTTTTTCAGGAGCAGTGATTTTAATAATGCTTAAAGTCAAACAATAAAAGTGTAATATCCCTTTAAATTTCGTACCTGTGGGGTGTCTATAATATGCCTGTAAAGGGGCGCATGTTTCCCGTGTTTAGAACAGTCTGACAGCAAATGACATTTCAAAGGAAAAAAAGTCATTTAAAACTCGCGGCTATTAATGAATTGCCGGTCCGACAATACACATAAAAATTCATTGATAAAAACGGCATGGGATTTCCCCACAGGGGAACCCCGAACCAAAAAAAAAAAAATGACGTGTGAGTCCCCCTAAATTCCATACCAGGCCCTTCAGGTCTGGTATGAATATTAAGGGGAACCACGCGCCAAAATAACAAAAAATGGCTTGGGGGTCCCCCTCAAAATCCATACCAGATCCTTCAGGTCTGGATTAGATTCTAAGGGGAACCCTGTGCCAAAAATAATAAAAATGGCGTATGGTCCCCACAAAAATCCATACCACACCCTTATCCGAGCACGCGACCTGGCGGGCCGCAGGAAAAGAGGGGGGGGCGAGAGAGCGTCCCCCCTCCTGAACCGTACCAGGCTACATGCCCTCAACATTGAGAGGGTGCTTTGAGGTAGCCCCCCAAAACACCTTGTCCCCATGTTGATGGGGAGAAGGGCCTCATCCCCACAATCCTTGGACGGTGGTTGTGGGGGTCAGCGGGCAGGGGGCTTATCGGAATGTGGAAGCCCCCTTTAACAAGGGGACCCCCAGATCCCAGCCACCCCCCTGTGTGAATTGGTAATGGGGTACAAATGTACCCCTACCATTTCACAAATAAAGTGTTAAAAAGTTTAAAGAACACAAGAGACTGTTTTTGACAAGTCCTTTATTCATTTCTTCTTCTTTCGGCTTCTTCTTCCATCTTCTTTCTTCTGGTGTTCTTTCGGTGTTCTTCTTCTTCCTCCATCTTCTTATCTTCTTCTTCATCTTCTTCTTCTTCCTCCACTCTTCTCATCCCGCCTCTTCCTCCAGGCTTCTTCTCCTCTCCGTCCGCACGATCCGCCTCAGTGGGAGTCTTCAGCCGTGTGACGTGTGACTTCTTATATAACCGAGGGCGGGGCCACCCACTGACCCCGCCCTCCTCTGACACACGTGGAATTCACTCTACTTCCCTGTGGCTTTCCCCGTGTTGTCAGAGGGGGCGGGGTCATTTATATAATTTACATTTATATAATGCACCCAACACACACAACACAACACAAATGTGTATTTATATAATGCACCCAACACACACACACAACCAAATTGTGTATTTATATAATGCATCCAACACACACAACACAACACAAATGTGTATTTATATAATGTACACACACACACAACACATCAAATATGAATTTTTATAATGCACCCAACACGCACACAACACAAATGTGTATTTATATAATGCACCCAACACACACACACACACAACACAAATGTATATTTATATAATGTACACACACACACAACACAAATGTGTATGTATATAATGCACCCAACACACACACACACACAAAACAAATGTATATTTATATAATGTACACACACACACAACACAAATGTGTATTTATATAATGCACCCAACACACAACACAAATGTGTATTTTTATAATGCACCCAACACACAACACAAATGTGTATTTATATAATGTACACACACAAACACAACACAAATGTGTATTTATATAATGTACACACACAAACACAACACAAATGTGTATTTATATAATGTACCCAACACACAACACAAATGTGTATTTATATAATGTACACACACACACACGCACACAACACAAATGTGTATTTATATAATGTACCCAACACACACACACAACACAAATTTTTTTTATATAATGTACACACACACAACACAAATGTGTATATATATAATGCACCCAACATACACACACAACACAAATGTGTATTTATATAATGTACCCAACACACAACACAAATGTGTATTTATATAATGTACCCAACACACGTCACAAATGTGTATTTATATAATGTATCCAACGCACACACACACACACACCCAACACAAATTTGTATTTATATAATGTACCCAACACACGTCACAAATGTGTATTTATATAATGTATCCAACGCACACACACACACACACCCAACACAAATTTGTATTTATATAATGTACCCAACACACACACAACACAAATGTGTATTTATATAATGTACCCAACCCACAACACAAATGTGTATCTATACAATGTACCCAACACACGTCACAAATGTGTATTTATATAATGTATCCAACACACACACACACACACACACACACAACACAAATGTGTATTTATATAATGTACACACACACACAACACAAATGTGTATTTATATAATGCACCCAACACACAACACAAATGTGTATTTATATAATGCACCCAACACACACCCAACACAAATGTGTATTTTTATAATGCACCCAACACACAACACAAATGTGTATTTATATAATGTACACACACAAACACAACACAAATGTGTATTTATATAATGTACCCAACACACAACACAAATGTGTATTTATATAATGTACACACACACACACACACAACACAAATGTGTATTTATATAATGTACCCAACACACAACACAAAAGTGTATTTATATAATGTACGCACACAACACAAATGTGTATTTATATAATGTACACACACACAGGCACACAACACAAATGTGTATTTATATAATGTACCCAACACACACACAACACAAATTTGTATTTATATAATGTGCCCAACACACACACACACAACACAAATTTATATTTATATAATGTACACACACACAACACAAATGTGTATGTATATAATGCACCCAACATACACACACAACACAAATGTGTATTTATATAATGTACCCAACACACAACACAAATGTGTATTTATATAATGTACCCAACACACGTCACAAATGTGTATTTATATAATGTATCCAGCGCACACACACACACACACAACACAAATGTGTATTTATATAATGCACCCTACACACACACAAAATATCGAGTATTTTTATAATGTACCCAACACACACAACACAACACAAATGTGTGTGTGTGTGTGTGTGTGTGTGTGTGTTGGGTGCATTATATAAATACACGTTTGTGTTGTGTGTGTGTGTGTGTGTTGGGTGCATTATATAAATACACAACAGAAATGTGTATTTATATAATGCACACACACACACACACAACACAAATGTGTATTTATATAATGTACCCAACACACACCCAACACAAATGTGTATTTATATAATGCACCCAACAAACACACAACACAAATGTGTATTTATATAATGCACCCAACACACAACACAAATATGTATTTATATAATGTATCCACACACACAACACAAATGTGTATTTACATAATGTACACACACACACACACACACACAAAACACAAATGTGTATTTGTATAATGCACCCAACACACACCCAACACAAATGTGTATTTTTATAATGCACCCAACACACAACATAAATGTGTATTTATATAATGTACACACACACACAACACAAATGTTTATTTATACAATGCACCCAACACACAACACAACACAAATGTGTATTTATATAATGTACCCAACACACAACACAAATGTGTATTTATATATTGTACCCAACACACACAACACAAATTTGTATTTATATAATGTACCCAACACACAACACAAATGTGTATGTATATAATGCACCCAACACACACACAACACAAATGTGTATTTATATAATGCACCCAACAAACACACAACACACATGTGTATTTATATAATGCACCCAACACACACCCAACACAAATTTGTATTTATATAATGTACCCAACACACACACAACACAAATGTGTATTTATATAATGTACCCAACCCACAACACAAATGTGTATCTATACAATGTACCCAACACACGTCACAAATGTGTATTTATATAATGTATCCAACACACACACACACACACACACACACAACACAAATGTGTATTTATACAATGCACCCAACACACGCCCAACACAAATGTGTATTTATATAATGCACCCAACACACACACAACACACATGTGTATTTATATAATGCACCCAACACACACCCAACACAAATGTGTATTTATATAATGCACCCAACACACACCCAACACAAATGTGTATTTATACAATGCACCCAACACACAACACAACACAAATGTGTATTTATATAATGTACCCAACACACAACACAAATGTGTATTTATATAATGTACCCAACACACACACAACACAAATTTGTATTTATATAATGTACCCAACACACACACAACACAAATGTATATTTATTTAATGTACACACAAACACACAACACAAATGTGTATGTATATAATGCACCCAACACACACCCAACACAAATTTGTATTTATATAAAGCACCCAACAAACACACAACACAAATGTGTATTTATATAATGTACCCAACCCACAACACAAATGTGTATCTATACAATGTACCCAACACACGTCACAAATGTGTATTTATATAATGTATCCAACACACACACACACCACAAATGTGTATTTATATAATGCACCCAACACACGCCCAACACAAATGTGTATTTATATAATGCACCCAACACACACACAACACACATATGTATTTATATAATGCACCCAACACACACCCAACACAAATGTGTATTTATATAATGCACACAACACACACACACAACACAAATGTGTATTTATATAATGCACCCAACACACACAATACAAATGTGTATTTATATAATGTATCCACTCACACAACACAAATGTGTATTTAGATAATGTACACACATACACACACACACACACACACACAACACAAATGTATATTTATATAATGCACCCACATACACACACACAACACAAATGTGTATTTATATAATGCACCCAACACACAACACAAATGTGTATTTATATAATGTATCCACACACACACAACACAACACAAATGTGTATTTATATAATGCACCCACATACACACACACACAACACAAGTGTGTATTTATATAATGCACCCAACACACAACACAAATGTGTATTTATATAATGTATCCACACACACACAACACAACACAAATGTGTATTTATATAATGCACCCACATACACACACACACAACACAAATGTGTATTTATATAATGCACCCAACACACACAACACAAATGTGTATTTATATAATGTATCCACTCACACAACACAACACAAATGTGTATTTAGATAATGTACACACATACACACACACACAACACAAATGTGTATTTATATAATGCACCCACATACACACACAACACAAATGTGTATTTATATAATGCACCCAACACACAACACAAATGTGTATTTCTATAATGTATCCACACACACACAACACAACACAAATGTGTATTTATATAATGTATCCACACACACACAACACACCACAAATGTGTATTTATATAATGTACACACACACACAACACAAATGTGTATTTATATAATGTACACACACACAACAAATGTGTATTTATATAATGCACCCACACACACTACACAAATGTGTATTTATATAATGTACACACACACAACACACACACACACACACACACACACACACACACACACACACACACACAAAACACAAATGTGTATTTATATAATGCACCCACATACACACACACACAACACAAATGTGTATTTATATAATGCACCCAACACACAACACAAATGTGTATTTATATCATGTATCCACACACACACAACACAACACAAATGTGTATTTATATAATGTACACACACACAACAAATGTGTATTTATATAATGCACACACACACACACACCACAAATGTGTATTTATATAATGTACCCAACACACACACAACAGAAATGTGTATTTATATAATGTACTCAACACACAACACAAATGTGTATTTATATAATGTACACACACAACACAACACATATGTGTATTTATATAATGCACCCTACACACACACACACAACAAAATTGTGTATTTATATAATGCTCCCAACACACACACAACACAAATGTGTATTTATATAATGCACCCAACACACACACAACAAAATTGTGTATTTATATAATGCACCCAACAAACACACAACACAAATGTGTATTTATATAACGCACCCAACACAAATGTGTACTTTTATAATGCACCCAACACACAACACAAATGTGTATTTATATAATGCACCCAACACACAACACAAATGTGTATTTATATAATGTACACACACACACACACAACACAAATGTGTATTTATATAATGTACCCAACACACAACACAAATGTGTATTTATATAATGTACACACACACACAACACAAATGTGTATTTATATAATGTACACACACACACAAATGTGTATTTATATGATGTACCCAACACACGTCACAAATGTGTATTTATATAATGTATCCAGCGCACACACACACACACAACACAAATGTGTATTTATATAATGCACCCAACAAACACACACACAACACAAATGTGTATTTATATAATGTACCCAACACACACACAACACAAATTTGTATTTATATAATGTACCCAACACACACACACAACACAAATGTATATTTATATAATGTACACACACACAACACAAATGTGTATGTATATAATGCACCCAACATACACACACAACACAAATGTATATTTATATAATGTACCCAACACACAACACAAATGTGTATTTATATAATGTACCCAACCCACAACACAAATGTGTATTTATATAATGTACCCAACACACGTCACAAATGTGTATTTATATAATGTATCCAGTGCACACACACACACAACACAAATGTGTATTTATATAATGCACCCAACAAACACACACACAACACAAATGTGTATTTATATAATGCACGCTACACACACACACAAAAAATCGAGTATTTTTATAATGTACCCAACACACACAACACAACACAAATGTGTGTGTGTGTGTGTGTGTTGGGTGCATTATATAAATACACGTTTGTGTTGTGTGTGTGTTTGTGTGTTGGGTGCATTATATAAATACACAACACAAATGTGTATTTATATAATGTACCCAACACACAACACACATGTGTATTTATATAATGTACCCAACACACACACAACACAAATGTGTATTTATATAATGCACCCAACAAACACACAACACAAATGTGTATTTATATAATGCACCCAACACACAACACAAATATGTATTTATATAATGTATCCACACACACAACACATGTGTATTTACATAATGTACACACACACACACACACACACAAAACACAAATGTGTATTTGTATAATGCACCCACACACACACAACACAAATGTGTATTTGTATAATGCACCTACACACACACACAACACAAATGTGTATTTGTATAATGCACCCACACACACACACACCCAACACAAATGTGTATTTATATAATGCACCCAACACACAACACAAATTTGTATTTATATAATGTACCCAACACACACACACACACAACACAAATGTGTATTTATATAATGCACCCAACAAACACCCAACACAAATGTGTATTTATATAATGTGCCCAGCACACAACACCAATGTGTATTTATATAATGTACACACACACACACACACACAACACAAATGTGTATTTTTATAATGCACCCAACACACACACACAACACAAATGTGTATTTATATAATGCACCCAACACAGAACACAAATGTGTATTTATATAATGTACACACACACACACACACAACACAAATGTAGTATTTATATTATGCACCCAACACAAATGTGTATTTGTATAATGCACCCAACACACACACAACACAAATGTGTATTTATATAATGTACCCAACCCACAACACAAATGTGTATTTATATAATGCACCCAACACACACCCAACACAAATGTGTATTTTTATAATGCACCCAACACACACAACACAAATGTGTATTTATATAATGCACCCTACACACACAACACAAATGTGTATTTATATAGTGCACCCAACACAGAACACAAATGTGTATTTATATAATGTGCACACACACACACACATCACAAATGTGTATTTATATTATGCACCCAACACACACCCAACACAAATGTGTATTTATATAATGTACACACACACACACACAACACAAATGTGTATTTATATAATGCACCCAACACACACACACACACAACACAAATGTGTATTTATATAATGCACCCAACACAGAACACAAATGTGTATTTTTATAATGCACCCAACACAAATGTGTATTATATAATGTACACACACACACAACACAAATGTGTATTTATATAATGCACCCAACACACACACACACAACACAAATGTGTATTTATATAATGTACCCTACACACACACAACACAAATGTGTATTTATATAATGTACCCAACACACACACAACACAAACGTGTATTTGTATAATGCACCCAACACACACATAACACATTGTGTATTTATATAATGCACCCAGCACACACACAACACAAATGTGTATTTACATAATGCACCCAACACATCACAAATGTGTATTTATATAATGTACCCAACACACACACACACAACACAAATGTGTATTTATATAATGCACCCAAAACACAGAACACAAATGTGTATTTATATAATGTATCCACTCACACAACACAAATGTGTATCTAGATAATGTACACACATACACACACACACACAACACAAATGTGTATTTATATAATGCACCCAACACACAACACAAATGTGTATTTATATAATGTATCCACACACACAACACAAATGTGTATTTATATAATGTATCCACACACACACACAACACAACACAAATGTGTATTTATATAATGTACACACACACACACAACACAAATGTGTATTTATATAATGTACACACACACAACAAATGTGTATTTATATAATGTACACACACAACACAAATGTGTATTTATATAATGTACACACACACAGCACACAAAAAACAAATGTGTATTTATATAATGTATCCACACACACACACACACAACACAAATGTGTATTTATATAATGTACACACACACACAACACAAATGTGTATTTATGTAATACACCCAACACACACACAACACAAAATTGTGTATTTATATAATGCACCCAACACACACACAACACAAATGTGTATTTATATAATGTACACACACACACACCCACACACACCACAAATGTGTATTTATATAATGTACACACACAACACAAATGTGTATTTATATAATGTACCCAACACACACACACACAACAGAAATGTGTATTTATATAATGTACTCAACACACAACACAAATGTGTATTTATATAATGTACACACACAACACAACACATATGTGTATTTATATAATGCACCCTACACACACACACACACAACACAAATGTGTATTTATATAATGCACCCAACAAACACCCAACACAAATGTGTATTTATATAATGTGCCCAGCACACAGCACCAATGTGTATTTATATAATGTACACACACACACACACACACACAACACAAATGTGTATTTTTATAATGCACCCAACACACACACAACACAAATGTGTATTTATATAATGCACCCTACACACACAACAAAATTGTGTATTTATATAATGCACCCAACACACATATTTGTGTATTTTTATAATACACACAACACAACTCAAATGTTTATTTATATAATGCACCAACACACACAACACAAATGTGTATTTATATAATGTACACACACACACACACACACACCCAACACAAATGTGTATTTTTATAATGCACCCAACACACACACACACAACACAAATGTGTATTTAGATAATGTACACACATACACACACACACACACACACAACACAAATGTATATTTATATAATGCACCCACATACACACACACAACACAAATGTGTATTTATATAATGCACCCAACACACAACACAAATGTGTATTTATATAATGTATCCACACACACACAACACAACACAAATGTGTATTTATATAATGCACCCACATACACACACACACAACACAAGTGTGTATTTATATAATGCACCCAACACACACACACAACACAAATGTGTATTTATATAATGCACCCAACACACACAACACAAATGTGTATTTATATAATGTATCCACTCACACAACACAACACAAATGTGTATTTAGATAATGTACACACATACACACACACACAACACAAATGTGTATTTATATAATGCACCCACATACACACACAACACAAATGTGTATTTATATAATGCACCCAACACACAACACAAATGTGTATTTCTATAATGTATCCACACACACACAACACAACACAAATGTGTATTTATATAATGTATCCACACACACACAACACACCACAAATGTGTATTTATATAATGTACACACACACACAACACAAATGTGTATTTATATAATGTACACACACACAACAAATGTGTATTTATATAATGCACCCACACACACACACACTACACAAATGTGTATTTATATAATGTACACACACACAACACACACACACACACACACACACACACACAAAACACAAATGTGTATTTATATAATGCACCCACATACACACACACACAACACAAATGTGTATTTATATAATGCACCCAACACACAACACAAATGTGTATTTATATCATGTATCCACACACACACAACACAACACAAATGTGTATTTATATAATGTACACACACGCACAACACAAATGTGTATTTATATAATGTACACACACACACACACACACACACACACACAACAAATGTATATTTATATAATGCACACACACACACACACACCACAAATGTGTATTTATATAATGTACCCAACACACACACAACAGAAATGTGTATTTATATAATGTACTCAACACACAACACAAATGTGTATTTATATAATGTACACACACAACACAACACATATGTGTATTTATATAATGCACCCTACACACACACACACAACAAAATTGTGTATTTATATAATGCTCCCAACACACACACAACACAAATGTGTATTTATATAATGCACCCAACACACACACAACAAAATTGTGTATTTATATAATGCACCCAACAAACACAGAACACAAATGTGTATTTATATAACGCACCCAACACAAATGTGTACTTTTATAATGCACCCAACACACAACACAAATGTGTATTTATATAATGCACCCAACACACAACACAAATGTGTATTTATATAATGTACACACACACACACACAACACAAATGTGTATTTATATAATGTACCCAACACACAACACAAATGTGTATTTATATAATGTACACACACACACAACACAAATGTGTATTTATATAATGTACACACACACACAACACAAATGTGTATTTATATGATGTACCCAACACACGTCACAAATGTGTATTTATATAATGTATCCAGCGCACACACACACACACACAACACAAATGTGTATTTATATAATGCACCCAACAAACACACACACAACACAAATGTGTATTTATATAATGTACCCAACACACACACAACACAAATTTGTATTTATATAATGTACCCAACACACACACACAACACAAATGTATATTTATATAATGTACACACACACAACACAAATGTGTATGTATATAATGCACCCAACATACACACACACAACACAAATGTATATTTATATAATGTACCCAACACACAACACAAATGTGTATTTATATAATGTACCCAACCCACAACACAAATGTGTATTTATATAATGTACCCAACACACGTCACAAATGTGTATTTATATAATGTATCCAGTGCACACACACACACAACACAAATGTGTATTTATATAATGCACCCAACAAACACACACACAACACAAATGTGTATTTATATAATGCACGCTACACACACACACACAAAATCGAGTATTTTTATAATGTACCCAACACACACAACACAACACAAATGTGTGTGTGTGTGTGTTGGGTGCATTATATAAATACACGTTTGTGTTGTGTGTGTGTTTGTGTGTTGGGTGCATTATATAAATACACAACACAAATGTGTATTTATATAATGTACCCAACACACAACACACATGTGTATTTATATAATACACACACAACACAAGTGTGTATTTATATAATGTACCCAACACACACACAACACAAATGTGTATTTATATAATGCACCCAACAAACACACAACACAAATGTGTATTTATATAATGCACCCAACACACAACACAAATATGTATTTATATAATGTATCCACACACACAACACATGTGTATTTACATAATGTACACACACACACACACACAAAACACAAATGTGTATTTGTATAATGCACCCACACACACAACACAAATGTGTATTTGTATAATGCACCTACACACACACACAACACAAATGTGTATTTGTATAATGCACCCACACACACACACACACAACACAAATGTGTATTTATATAATGCACCCAACACACACCCAACACAAATGTGTATTTATATAATGCACCCAACACACAACACAAATTTGTATTTATATAATGCACCCAACAAACACCCAACACAAATGTGTATTTATATAATGTGCCCAGCACACAACACCAATGTGTATTTATATAATGTACACACACACACACACACACAACACAAATGTGTATTTTTATAATGCACCCAACACACACACAACACAAATGTGTATTTATATAATGCACCCAACACAGAACACAAATGTGTATTTATATAATGTACACACACACACACACACAACACAATTGTAGTATTTATATTATGCACCCAACACAAATGTGTATTTGTATAATGCACCCAACACACACCCAACACAAATGTGTATTTATATAATGTACACACACACACACACACACAACACAAATGTGTATTTATATAATGCACCCAACACACACACACACACAACACAAATGTGTATTTATATAATGCACCCAACACAGAACACAAATGTGTATTTTTATAATGCACCCAACACAAATGTGTATTATATAATGTACACACACACACAACACAAATGTGTATTTATATAATGCACCCAACACACACACAACACAAATGTGTATTTATATAATGTACCCTACACACACACAACACAAATGTGTATTTGTATAATGCACCCAACACACACATAACACATTGTGTATTTATATAATGCACCCAGCACACACACAACACAAATGTGTATTTACATAATGCACCCAACACATCACAAATGTGTATTTATATAATGTACCCAACACACACACACAACACAAATGTGTATTTATATAATGCACCCAAAACACAGAACACAAATGTGTATTTATATAATGTATCCACTCACACAACACAAATGTGTATCTAGATAATGTACACACATACACACACACACACAACACAAATGTGTATTTATATAATGCACCCAACACACAACACAAATGTGTATTTATATAATGTATCCACACACACAACACAACACAAATGTGTATTTATATAATGTATCCACACACACACAACACAACACAAATGTGTATTTATATAATGTACACACACACACACAACACAAATGTGTATTTATATAATGTACACACACACAACAAATGTGTATTTATATAATGTAAACACACAACACAAATGTGTATTTATATAATGTACACACACACAGCACACAAAAAACAAATGTGTATTTATATAATGTATCCACACACACACACACACACAACACAAATGTGTATTTATATAATGTACACACACACACACCCACACACACCACAAATGTGTATTTATATAATGTACACACACAACACAAATGTGTATTTATATAATGTACCCAACACACACACACACAACAGAAATGTGTATTTATATAATGTACTCAACACACAACACAAATGTGTATTTATATAATGTACACACACAACACAACACATATATGTATTTATATAATGCACCCTACACACACACACACACAACACAAATGTGTATTTATATAATGCACCCAACAAACACCCAACACAAATGTGTATTTATATAATGTGCCCAGCACACAGCACCAATGTGTATTTATATAATGTACACACACACACACACACACAACACAAATGTGTATTTTTATAATGCACCCAACACACACACACAACACAAATGTGTATTTATATAATGCACCCTACACACACAACAAAATTGTGTATTTATATAATGCACCCAACACACATATTTGTGTATTTTTATAATACACACAACACAACTCAAATGTTTATTTATATAATGCACCAACACACACAACACAAATGTGTATTTTTATAATGCACCCAACACACACACACACAACACAAATGTCTATTTATATAATGCACCCTACACACACAACAAAATTGTGTATTTTTATAATGCACCCAACACACACAACACAAATAAGAGCATGCAGATAAGGCACTAATTAAAAAGCCAGCACCTGGATAAGAAGTTTTCCCACAGAAATCTGTTTCTCAGAGATTGAACATCCTAAAATACTCCAAAAAGAACTTTCTTTTTTTTAAGTAATGGAACTTTTCCTATCCAAGATTACTGGTTAAAAACACATCAGTCACCTTTTATATTGGATATTTAGTATGATTTTGTATGATCTAGCACCAGTCACTTTATGGAATTCATAGCACTGGACATTTTGTATGATTCTGTATGATTTAGCAGCAGTCACTTTATGACATTTATAGCACTGGTTTAGCACAAATGCACTTTGTGGAAATAATTTCATGTTGATATTTCACTTTTATTACAATGTGATTATTAGTAACCGATTACCAGTCACAGATTCCAGATCTAAAACACTCACGTTATTTTGGTACATATAGGTTTTTTGTTTTATTTTTGCTAATAAATATAATTTTTAAGAATAATACTCTAGATCTATAGAAGTTATGTACACCAGGTAATATATAGTGGAATTGTCCACTAATAGAGAAAAAAAAAAATTTCTAACCCCACAAGGGCAGCGCCATAACTACTCCTGCTTTTTACCAAACAACGATTTTTAGGATTTTCAATTTTTTTTTTCAAATTAGGTTCATCACCGGTTTTTCAGCTATCATGGCCCCCATCACTCAACTTACACACCAGCATACTCGTTTCCAATGGTCCTCAGAAGCCCAGGAAGCTTTCTTAAAATTAAAAGCACTATTTTCATCTGCACCAGTCCTACGACATCCAGACCCAGCTCTACCTTTCATACTAGAGGTTGATGCTTCAGAAACTGCTACTGGGGCCATCCTCTCTCAAAGACAGGAACCCAAAGCACTCCTGCACCCTGTAGCTTTCGCATCCCGGAAATTAAGTTTACCCAAAAAGAATTTCAAAGTGGGCGATAGGGAGTTACTGGCCATCAAGTTTGCCTTGGAGGAGTGGAGATATTTACTCGAAGGGGCATCTCATCCTGTCATGATATTCACTGACCACAAAAATCTGGAATACCTCAGTACAGCAAAATGCCTAAAACCCAGACAAGCTCGATGGGCTCTCTTCTTTTCCAGATTTAATTTTCATATTGCTTATAGACCTGGCTCTAAAAATGGAAAAGCGGACGTACTCTCCCGGATGTTTCATGAAACCTCCCAAGTAACTGAACCCAGTACCATCTTGTCTCCACAAAACTTCCTTCTTGTCACCCAAGTGGACCTGATATCCGCAATTAAATCAGCATCCAGTCAATGCTCTGAACCTGACATATCTTTTTTGGAGAAACACCATGACCTACTCTGGTCCCACGGAAAAATCTTTGTCCCACTAGAATCAAGGCTTCTAACATTACAAACTTTCCATGATCACAAACTGGCAGATCATTTTGGGTCACAAAAGACGATGGAACTTATCTCACGTTCCTTTTGGTGGCCGGGCTGGAGACAAGACTGCAAGAACTACGTCTCTTCCTGCATCCCATGCCAGCGCAGTAAGGGTCCAAATACAAAATCTTGGGGCCTACTTAAACCTTTTGTCTATTCCTGAACGACCATGGGCAGAAATCTCTATGGATTTTATTGTGAACTTGCCTCCCTCAGGGGGATTCACTACTATCCTTGTCATCATTGACCGGCTTTCCAAGATGGCGCATTTCCTGCCCTTGGTGGGTACCCCCTCTGCCTCTGCTACAGCTAATGTATTCTTTAAGGAAATAATCAGGCTTCATGGTACCCCTGTGAGCATCACGTCAGATAGGGGTGTCCAATTCACTTCCAAGTTTTGGAGAGAATTATGTAAATCCTTAGAAATAAAGATCTGTCTTTCTTCCGCTTATCACCCTCAACGCAACGGCCAGACGGAAAGAACGAATCAAACCCTGGAACAATACCTCCGATGTTTCTGTTCTGACTCCCAAGACGACTGGTCCACTCTCCTGCCGTATGCTGAATTCGCATATAATAACTCCATCCATTCTGCCACCAATCAAACACCCTTTTGGTCGAATTTCGGATTTCACCCTTCTTTCCTCCCAGTTTCCATACCGGAGTTATCTGTCCCTGCTGTACAGGATAGGGTAGCTGCCATTCAGCTGAATTTTCAAATGATCCAAGAGGCTATGCAAAAAGCCCAAGAAGATTATAAGAAGCACTACAATAAAGGAAGGAAGGAGAACCCATCCTTTAAAGTAGGCGAAGAAGTGTGGCTATCAGCCATCAACCTCAGACTGCCAATCCCCTCACAGAAGTTAGGGCCAAAATTTATAGGTCCTTTCAAAATCAAGAAAGTAATCAATCCTATGGCCTTTGAAATGGCTCTACCGGATTCAGTCTTCCATGCATCTCTTTTAAAACCTGTTGTCCCCAGCTCTTTTTCTGACCGAGAGGAACCACCACCTCCACCAGTCATGATTGACGGAGAAAATGATTTTGAGGTGAAAAAAATTCTAAGTTGCAGGAAAAAAGGTAGGCAGCTTCAATACCTAATCAAATGGAAGGGGTATCCCCCTGAAGATAATTCTTGGGAACCATCCGGAAATCTACATGCCCCACGTTTGATTCAGGCTTTTCATCAAGAACACCCAGAGTTGATGTCTACCTTGGGTGTCCAGAGGCCACCCCTCGGGGGGGGCACTGTCAGAAGAATGTTCCTTCCTGTCATTCTGGCCGTGTTCTCGTGCGCATGCGCGGCAGAACGGCGTTCCGGTGCATGCGCATTCGCAGTCCGGCACTACGGCGCTCGCACATACGCACTAGCGCACACCCAATGTGATCCTTTGGGCTGCCTATAAAAGGCGCTCAGAGGATCAAACAAATTGCTGGTTTGTCTCAGCTTCCTGTGTGATCTGATCCTGTTACCTTGTACCTGTGCCTGACTACCAATCGTGACCCGGATTGTTATTGGATTGTTCTGCTATTCTCCTAATCTTGACCTCGGCTTGTTTAAACGGATTTCCCACCAGTCTCCTGTGTTTGACCCTCGGTCTGTTACTTAGATTGTCTCCTGTCTCCTTACCTGACCCACTGCCTGTACCTGGACTATCCCTGTCTCCCAGACACGCTTCTTCTAAGCCTGCATTATTAAGTTATTGCTCTTGTGTTTGACCCCCAGCCTGGTTCTGGATTATCTGCCTTTTGTGTTCCAGCCAATATACCTGTCCACCAGCATCTGCACAGCGGCTCCTATCTGCAAGGATCTTCACGCAAGATACCTACGGTCCATCAGGGTAGCCTGTGCCTCTTTGTGCCATTCACCCCCTGTATCACCTCCAGGGGGCGGACTGCGCTTAGTCGCAAGGGTGAACCGCTCTCGGCATCTCGGCCTTGGTGAGTACTATAACTGACACCCAAGTTGCCATTCTAGAGACGCCTGTAGAACTCCGTGTGGGGGCGATGACTCCACCATCTGACATCCGGCCATTCTTCCCCATGTCCACATATAGGAACTCGTAACACCACTGCCAACATCACAATACTATTGAACCCCTTGTAGTTGTAAGAGTATGACCCCGAGTTGGGTGGTGGGATGATGTGGATGTGTTTGCCATCAATTGCCCCTCCGCAGTTAGGAAAGTCCCACCGCTGGGCAAAGTGGGAGGCCACAGTCTGCCATTCCTGTGGTTTGGAAGTGTTAGGTACCTGGTAGTTGAGCCCGACTGGTAGAAGGAGACCTCTCTTAAGCGCTGGTTCAGGAGCCACTGGAGTGGGGACAGTGGTCTCTTGAGCACAGTGGGTAGGAGTGCCTGATGCGGTTTCTTGCGATGGCCAACACAGGAGCTAAGGAGACTTCCTTCGGGGAGGCTGTATTGCGGATGCAGGTAAGCAGAAGCGGATCCGTTAGCAGGCAGGTGAAGGATATTGCAGCAGCAGAACCTGGAGCTGGAAGAGCAGCAAAGAAGAGTCAAACAGTCCGTATTGGCAGAAGATCAGGCAGGTATATGGCAGAAGGTATGATCACAGAATAGTCAGGCAGGCAGGTGTTCGGGAACAGGTAACAGGATATCAGCAAGGTCAGGCAGGCCGGGTCGGGTAGGAGATAGTAGAATAGTCAGACGGAGCCGGATCAATAGTAATAGTAACAACAGACAGGATTCAGGAACTCAGGTGCAGAGCTGCAGACGAACAGCACCTGATGGGAGTAACTGACACCTTTTTAAAGGGACTTTGGCGCCAAACAGCGCTAGCGCGAATGGGCGCGCGAACGGGCACGCGCGGAAGCGCGCCAGCGCCCCCCAGTGGGGAATTCAGCTGAATTGCTCTGGAAAAGCCTCTCGTGCACCTACGTGCACGCATGTTAGCCCGATGACCACCAACATGTCCCTGACAGGAAAGAAACTGTGGAGTCAAAAAAGAAAAAAAAATCATTTTGCACATAAACATGGAAAGCAGATTAGACACAAACATTCTTGGCCAACATCAGTGTGACGGGAGGGCCCATGGAACTCAGAATACATCTTATGTCTAAGTCACCCTGTGCCATCCTGGCACAGGGTGAGTGAAAAAAATATATCTTGGACTACTTAAAATGGGACAGTAATATTTGTCCACAATATCTCCCAGGATGTATGTAGAGACTATTATTGGTTTGGTTGATTCTGAACACAACCTGTTAATTGAATTAGCTGATCACATTGTCCTCTATACAATGTAGGAGACGGGACGACTCCTGTTGGAGCTCATGTTAATTAGGTTAATTAGGTTTTGTTTGTATTGTTAATTGTAATTAGCTCCAGCTATTGTGTTTATATTACTGTGTGAAGCTCGGTGCCCACAAGTCTGGGCGAAAGGTCATGTCTCAGTCACCTAGGCTGTATAAAGGATTAGATAATTAGCTCATCTTAATTAGGTTACAGTTGTATTGTTAGAGGAGGTTCCAACGGCATATAAAGTCTTGTAATTTTGATTCTAAATAAAGTTAGTTCTGATGTACTCCAAGACTGGTGTTGTCTAGTTCTTGGGGTTCCTATAGCCAGATCCATTGGACTCGTGTTCCAGAACTTAGGAAGCGGTATATGACGGAAGCACTCAAGCGGAGTGTGGGACGTTCCGTGACATTGGTGGCAAGCAGCGGGAAAGCTTCCTGCAGTCTGGGAAATCTAAACCTCCAACTGGATCCAAGATCAGGATAGCAGACTTCAGTCACCCCAGCGGAGATATGGACCTGGCATCAGAATTCCCGGGGCTGCTGCGGATCATCCTTTCAAAATACACCAGGACTGTGTCTGAGGATGAATACCTGGAGCTTAGGCAGCAAGTTCGGGTGGAGCTCTGGATTGCAGCCCTCCGTCTCTCTGGTATAAAACAGGGCAAGTGCTTTCCAACCCAAGAGCAACGGGCCAGTGACCAACGGGCATTGCGGATGGCATTCCTGGGAGAGCGGCCCCAGGAGCAATGGGTGACTGAGTTGGACAGGTTGGTCCAGCAGGAGATAGAGCTGGACAATCGTTATCGGGCTCTGTAATGGCACGCAGAGGAGGGATATTTAGGGGAGACAACAGAATGCTCTCCGGAGGGATATGACTTTGGCGGCCCTGGATTGCTGTGGGAGAGCCTTACAGATATTTTTATGTTTGGCGATGAAGGGGAACCTGACCTTGAGGACCTGAGAGAATATAGAGAGTCTATGCTCGGTCTTGCAGGGGTCTCAGAGCTCAAACCTGATCTGGACCATTTGCTAAGGAAGGAACAGCATCTGGAAAGGGCATACAGGAAACTGCTAGAACAAGTTCAGCAGCATGCCAGAGAATCGGCAGTGGAAAATCCGGAGATTGCCGTCCCCAAACCTGAAGTGCTGACAACAGGGCATAGCTCTGCTAACCTCTGCCCAGAAATGATAGCATCTTCTGGGTTCCATGGACAGGAGATGGTGAACCTCTATCCCCAGACATCAGTTGCAGAGACATGGGATTTGATAGACTTTTCTGCTGAGGAAGAACAACCTGATGAGCCTCCAGCAGAAGAGCTGCTATCAGGGCCAAAGTTCACTGTGTTCTGCCCAGCACCAACAGTGGCTTCGGCCTTCCTGAGAGAAGAGGTAGTCGGCCTTTCTCCCACAACACTGACAGGGACATGTGATTTTCTGCCAGCAGCATCTATGGAGTTAAAACAAACTTCTCCAGCTGAAGATCTGGTAACTGAACAGAGGGTCCAAGACCTCTGTCCCACACTTTTACCAATTCCAGAGACTGGGGATTTAATAGACGTTTCTGTAGAGGAGGAACCACCTGGCAAACCCCCAGCAGAAGTGCTGGCAACCGGACAGAGGGTCCAAGACCTCTGCCCCATACCTGCAGCAATTGTGGAGGCTCAGGGTGAGAAGATGGCAATCACTTCCCAGCAGCAGATACAGGGGGAGAAGGGAGAGGAGGTGTGTGTTGTCCCTCCCCAACAGTTGGCCAGGGTGGAGGAAGCGGGCTTTCCTCCCCAGCAAAGATCCGTGTACCTGGGAGACAGTACCATCGACATGTCATCCCAGCAGCCAGATGAGGGAATAGAAAAGGAAGCAGCCGGCTCACCTCCCCAATGGCAGCTACACAGTTTGGGAGTGGAGGAAGCCAGCCTCCTGCCCCAACAGTTAGCCGGAGCGGAGGATGCGGAGTCCCCAGCAGAAGTGCTGGCAACAGGGCAGAGTGTTACCAACCTCTGCCCAGCACCGGCAACAACTACAGAGTTCCAGGGAGGCGGGGCAGTCGGCCTCCCTCTCCAACAGTTAGCCGGAACAGATGGTGTGGGGTTTCCAGCAGAAGGGCTGGCAACAGGGCCGAGGACTGCTGGACTCTGCCCTCAACTAACAGAGGATGGATTTCCTGTGAAGGTGGATGGGACTTCAGTCTCCACCTGTATACCCCAGGGATGCTGGGCAGTGGGCCCCGATCCCCAACAGCATGACAGAGTGAGCCCAGACACCCTGTCTTCTCTCCAGCGGCAGAAAGGATTCCAGGGAGAAGGGCCAGTCCAAGCCTCTCCCCAGCGGCAGATATGTTCTCTGAGAGAGGCAGAGGTTGGCTGGGTGAGTAATACTCTGTTTGGAACAATTTGTTTGGGGTACTGTGTGGGTACAGGCATTAGAGGACTGGAACTACTTACTAACTTCGGAGTCAACCCTTCTGGGGTCTCCTCCTGTGTTAGTCACCTGCCGAAAGGGGAGAGATGTGATGGGAGGGCCCGTGGAACTCAGAATACATCTTATGTCTAAGTCACCCTGTGCCATCCTGGCACAGGGTGAGTGAGAAAATATATCTTGGACTACTTAAAATGGGACAGTAATATTTGTCCACAATATCTCCCAGGATGTATGTAGAGACTATTATTGGTTTGGTTGATTCTGAACGCAACCTGTTAATTGAATGAGCTGATCACATTGTCCTCTATACAATGTAGGAGACGGGACGACTCCTATTGGAGCTCATGTTAATTAGGTTAATTAGGTTTTGTTTGTATTGTTAATTGTAATTAGCTCCAGCTATTGTGTTTATATTACTGTGTGAAGCTCGGTGCCCACAAGTCTGGGCGAAAGGTCATGTCTCAGTCACCTAGGCTGTATAAAGGATTAGATAATTAGCTCATCTTAATTAGGTTACAGTTGTATTGTTAGAGGAGGTTCCAACGGCATATAAAGTCTTGTAATTTTGATTCTAAATAAAGTTAGTTCTGATGTACTCCAAGACTGGTGTTGTCTAGTTCTTGGGGTTCCTATAGCCAGATCCATTGGACTCGTGTTCCAGAACTTAGGAAGCGGTATATGACGGAAGCACTCAAGCGGAGTGTGGGACGTTCCGTGACAATCAGTATTACATTTTTTTAGGGAGTATTTAAAGACAAAGGTATAAGGTCCACCTATCAGATTCCCCCCCCCCCCCTCATGGGCCATTTAAATACATTTATGGGGGGAGATGTTTTGGACAGGTAACCCTCTCCACTTCATTGAGAGATGAATGCCTAAATAATGTGTGTTACTTTGGCCAGCCCCTCCTTAGTTACACTATTGACAGCCCACTTGACAGGTAAGAAGTGTCAGAATACAAAGATATAAATACACACTGTACACATTTGAGCACATTTTTACATTCTGCTATTACCTATCAAGATAATAATAGGATACAAAAACTTTGAACATTACCATTTGAAAGTATACAGGCAGGCCCTTGCACTACATGCTTTAGGGAATTCAGCCATAAATATGTCCACAAAAGAGGTGGGTATAGTGTGTATGGGTTTGGCTAAGTCAGTAGATAGAGGATTGAGGATAGATAGAGGATTGGTATCAGCTGAGTTAGCAGTTGGGGGGAGGGAGGGTTCAAAATGATTTGGAGACCCCCCAAAAAAAGCCTCTGGCACTGCCTGAATTTCAAGCACAAATCACAATTTTCAAGATTTTAGGGGGTATTTAGGGTAAAGCACTACTATGGAGCTGATAAAATACATTGTTAAGTGACTACATGAGGTGAATATAGGGCCAGGAGAACATGCTGGGGAGGTTAGTGAAGGCAAATATGTATGAAGGACCCAAAAAAAATTACATAAAAATCCAGCATGCATGAGGACAAAGGGGACATTCACAGCATATTCCAATCATGGTAATTAGGGAATGAGGAAAGAAATACAATATATTTTCAAACATTAAATACAATAAAATGTGATGTTAAAGGATAAAAATCTTACCTTCATATACTCCTTCTGCAGGACCTGGATGATGGCAGAACAGGTCTCTGGGATAATGATCCCCAGAGCCTGGGGGAGATGCCTGTCGAGAACTTAAGGTCCAGCTGACTTCTCCCCGTCACCAAGTACTGCAGGGTGGCGACTAACCTCTGCTCCGGAGTGATGGCTTGCCTCATGCAGGTATCCTGCCTGCTAATATAGGGGGTCAGCGAAGCCAACAAACGGTGAAACACGGGGTCCGTCATCCTGAGAAAGTTCCTGAAATCATCAGGATTATTCTCATGGATCTCACGGAGTAAAGGCATATGACAGAACTTGTCACGCTGGAGCAACCAATTCTTGGTCCATGAACTCCTCCCCACCCTGTTCATGAACTGGACTTGTGTCAAGGTCAGGACCCCAACACCAAGCCCCCAAACGGCACAAACTCTACAATGAGTATGTATACGAAACATGGCTAGAAAACGGTCGGCTGCTCAGAACGAAGTAACAGAACGCACTGAAGAACAGCAAGGCCTGTGAAGAGCGACCTGAAAATCAGCAACGAGCGGACAAGGACACAATGACAAGTCAATGGGAACTCACTGCACACACTGAAGAACAGATACAAACCCACAAGCACAAACTGAACAGCAGAAATACGATCTGAAAACCATGAGTCTGAAAAAGCGCGAATCGTCTCTCACCAAACTTTTACTAACACGAGATAAGCAAAAGGAGCTCAAAGGGTGCCGCGCTTGGTTCTGAACTACCCTTTTATAGTCTCGTCGTACGTGGTGTGCGTGACCGCGTTCTTGGCATTTGGAAATTCCGACAACTTTGTGTGACCGTGTGTATGCAAAACAAGTTTGAGCCAACATCCGTCGGAAAAAATCCATGGATTTTGTTGTCGGAATGTCCGATCAATGTTCGACCATTAGTACAGGGCATTATAGCCATAGTAACAAGATAGTCTTATAAAGCAAATGATATAAGGTGTAAAGAAAAAGAAAATGAGAATGTCCATGATGTACTGAATATGTGGAAAACACAAAATAGTATAAAAAGTGGATATTACTTTAACCGCTTAAGGACCGCCCCGCGTACATATACCACAGCAGGGCGGCCCTTACGTGCAAAATCACGTACCTGTATGTGATTCTCCTTGTCGGCTCTGGGGCGCGCGTGTGTGCCGGTGGAGCCGCACTCCATTGTGATTGGACACAGCGAGACCCAATCAGCAGGTCTGGTGGCCATGATGGCCGCCAAGAAGCCAACGTTCGTTTGTAGAAAGGTAGAACAGTGGTCTGCCTATGTAAACAAGGCAGACCACCGTTCTGCCGGAAAGGAAAATGGAGATCTCATGTTTCTACTAAGCAGAAACACGGATCTCTGTTTTCCTTTAGTCAAAATACTCCTCCTACAGTTATGCCCCGTACACACGGTCGGATTTTCCGATGGAAAATGTCCGATCGGAGCGTGTTGTCGGAAATTCCGACCGTGTGTGGGCTCCATCGGACATTTTCCATCGGATTTTCCGACACACAAAGTTGGAGAGCAGGAGATAAAATTTTCCGACAACAAAATCCGTTGTCGGAAATTCCGATCGTGTGTAGACAAATCCGACGGACAAAGTGCCACGCATGCTCAGAATAAATAAAGAGATGAAAGCTATTGGCCACTGCCCCGTTTATAGTCCCGACGTACGTGTTTTACGTCACCGCGTTTAGAACGATCGGATTTTCCGACAACTTTGTGTGACCGTGTGTATGTAAGACAAGTTTGAGCCAACATCCGTCGGAAAAAATCCTAGGATTTTGTTGTCGGAATGTCCGAACAAAGTCCGACCGTGTGTACGGGGCATTAGAAAACACACATAGGGAACACATTTAACACTTTGATCGCCCCTGATGTCAACTCCTTCCCAGCCAGTGTCATGTATACAGTGACAGTGCATATTTTTAGCACTGATCACTGTATTGTGTCACCGGTCCCCAAAAAGTGCCACTTAGTGTCAGATTTGTCCACCGCAATGCCGCAGTCCCGCTAATAATTGCTGATCGCTGCCATTACTAGTAAAAAAAAAAAAAAAGTTCCTGAATCTATCCCATTGTTTGTAGATGTGATAACTTTTGTGCAAACCAATCAATATACGCTTATTGGAAAAAAAAAATACCAGTCCGTTGGAAGTCCGTCAAAAGTCTGACGAAAGTCCGCCGGAATGGCCGTCGCACTTTTGTTGCCGAAAAGTCCCCTCGTGTGTACGCGGCCTTAGGTATCATGTCAACCAATGGGTACTGTGTACTTTGTAATACTGGATATTGTTATTCTTTTTTTTGTGTGTCATTTATACTCCGAGTGAGCGGGGGGGGGGGTTGGGGTTGGCGGGGTTTGTTGAAGGGGGTGGTTTGGGGTTTATATTTTTGTGTTTTTTTTCTGGGGGGTTTTGGTTTGGTGTGATTTCTATTTTTGTGGTTTTGTCTGTATTGTGTTAATGTTGTTTTCATATAAAATAATAAAAAGGATTTGATTAAAAAAAGACAAATACACAAATTGTAAAGAGCCTGGAATGCAGCGCTATAAAATGTAAACAATTGTATTAAATTGCACACATAATATCAAATTCAAAGAAAGTCCATATATAGCAGGATGGAGAAAAATTGATGGAAATTCCCCACTCCAATCTTCAGTGCACAAAGTAAAGGCACACTACACCACCGTGCTCACAGTGGGTCTCCTTCCCGGATATATTGGGCCCTCAGATTATAGAGTGGCCACCTGAGCAAGTGATCGAAGAAACATCCGACTAGTCACGGACATCTGACAGAGCAAATCTGATCAACCTCCCGGGCATCTGACAGAACAGTCCAGGTCAGTACACACAGGATCCAGCTCACAATCCCTCATTCACACGGAGCTCACCCCAGCATTGCTCCTCTACTCCGTGGGGCAGGACTGCAATTTCTTCCTGCACCCAGAGCTGCTTTCCAGGGATTTCCTGCTGCTGTCTCCAGAGCAGGCACTGTGCCACATTTGCAGAGGCCAATCTGCTGACAGCCTAAAGATTTTCTGTTCAGGGACTCTGGGCTTCAGCAAAATGTAGCCTCCAGCTGGAAGAAACAGGAGCAATGCTGGAGTGAGCTTTGTGTGAATGAGGGATTGTGAGCTGGATCCTGTGGGTATTGACCTGGATTGTTCTGTCGGATGCCAGGTAGGTTGATCATAATTGCTCTGTCCAGTGGCGGCCCATGCATTAGGGGCGCCCGGGCGCTGCCCTCTCTCTCCATGCCACCCCCTATATGCAATGCATAGCATGAATCTATGCACGGCCGCCACACCCACCCCCTATTCATGCATCTGACCCCTTTCATGGCACCGGGTGCATGGATTACAGCGGCCAAGTTTTATTTTTTTTTAAGCACCTGATTAGATCCAGAATCTCCAATAGGCTTCAAAATAGGGTGTTCAAGATGCAGAGAATGTGCTCCGATCTCACCCAGGTGTGTTACAACAGCAAATGAATTTTCGTTGTTGAAACACTGATCCTCAATCTGGCCAATCAGAAGCAGGTGTGAGACCCATTTTCCGTTTGGCTGAAAAGAGAAGACTCCTGATTGGCCACCGAGGAGGAGGGAGGAAACAGAAGCTGCCGCCACTGTGATGACCCGTGGAGAGCAGGAGAACGGGAGGCTGCCACCGCCGCCAAGCAGGGGCAGTGCAACCAACCACTGGCTCTGTCATATGTCCGGGACTGGTCAGATGTTACTTTGATCACTTGCTCAGGTGGCCACTCTATAATCTGAGGGCCCAATATATCTGGTAAGGAGACCCGCTGTGAGCACAGTGGTGTAGTGTGCCTTTCCTTTTGTGCACTGAAGATTGGAGTGGGAAATTTCCATTTATTTTTCTCCATCCTGCTATATATGGACTTTCTTTGAATTTGATATTATGTGTGCAATTTAATACAATTGTTTACATTTTATAGCACTGCATTCCAGGCTCTCTATAAAACACAACTACTCACAAATGTAAGTTGTAAAAGTGCTCCTCAAGCCACAGAACTATAAACTTTTTTTATTCTTTCAATACATTTTTATTAGGTTTCCATACAGGGGTACAAACATAGTACAGAAATACCCTTAACAAGGGCAGTACAATGGAGACAAACAAGCAAAAAAGAGAAAAAAAGAACAACATAATAACCAATAATTCACAGCGGTGTAGTAGAGGTACGCTAATACAGTAACATTCCAAGAATAGCCATTTTGAATCGATATCAATAATTTTAACCTATCAACCCAGGGTTGCCATGATTTTAGAAAGGTGACATGGGAGTTGAGGCTCAGGGATAAAGCTTTTCCGTATGTAAAATGAGTTCTCGCTCAGTAGTGGATGGCTCTGATGAAGGACCAACCTTTGAAATGTATTAGCCAGAAGGGACCCTGGTGAGGTCCTCCTTGAACTAGAGACGTCAACAAAGCTTTGCGATTTCAGCCACTTGTAGAAGCTTGATGAGTGCTTTTACAACCTATGTTTGTGAGTAGTTACTGTATATTTTATATTTTATCTTCAATCAATTTGTTGTTGGATAATGCACTAGGCCAGTGCGCCCTCTGTTTTTATCTATTTTCCACAGTTGGCAATATTGAACCTGGGGATCGAGATCTACCCAACTTTATACCACATTATGATTACCCACATCTTACTGGAAGCCAGAACTGTCATTGTTAGGCATTAGGAAAACTAAATGGCACCTAACCCATTCAAAGTCCTTTCCTTAGTGTGAACATCTGAAAAAGCTTTATTCCCGGAGCTGCAACTCCCATGCCACCTTTCTAAAATCATGGCAACCATGGGTTGATAGTTGTAATACTGATACTAATTCTGTATTTGCATTCTGCATACTGCATTAAATAATAAGGTGATTCTGCGCAGATATTAAAATAGTGCCTAAGTAATAAATTGAAATATTTTAGGAGAGTATCTAAATTGTTTCCATATTGTATAAAACCACGTGGTATTTAGGAAAAAATATATAAAATATATAAAAATATATATAAAGTATATAAAAATATTTTAAAATATTATATCTCAAATGGGAAATATTCAATCAATAATCTATATGGCAATAATAATGTCCATATGTGAATTCTCAGTGCTTGGCAGGCAGTAGTATCAATAATAAACAAATAAATATATATCCAAACAAATGGAATTAGATGGATGAAATAAGTATAGTCTGAACTTGATAAGTTTCACTTTAAATGTCTATGACAGTGGTAAGGGGCAATGTGTATGAAGTCCAACCAGTATTATAGTGGGTAGAGGATAATAAAGTTCTATGAATATAAGATGAGGTAAGGATGATTGTTCCAAATGTTTCTGCTGTAGCTCCTTTATGTGTCTGGTCTCCCAGAACTCTTATCTCGAGATTAGTGATAGCATGCAATTACCGCCGTCACCACTGGGGGGATCCCTCGGTTTTCCTATGCAGTGATCTTCTCTCCTCTGGATGGCATATTGTGATGCTGTTTCCTCTCTCCTAGCTACGTTCAGTCTCTCTCTCCTGTTAGATGGGATGGCACCTCCGTGAAGAGGAGACAGGGAGAGAGAAAAGGGGGGGCCTCCAATAGTGCAGTATGTCAAGTTTTTTTTAAAAAACGTATTTATTAAATGGCATATACTCTTACACAAAGCAAAATTAAAAATCACAGGGAACAAATTAGGCGTTGTTCCTCGCCTTCTCACGTCACTTCCGGTCGCGGCTCTATCTGGCCAATCCCTATGCGTTACTTTGTTTCACACAACTTCATCTGGGGAACCGGATTGTTTATTGGACTGTTTTTATTGTTAAATTCCGGAAGTGGTATAGCGGCCATTTTAGGAATGGGCGATATGGGTACATTGCGGCCATTTTGTTGTAGTCTATTATAGTGGTATATTGCAGTCATGATTTGATGTTAAGTCTACCGTCGGCCATTTTTTGTAAGTTTAGTGTCTGCAATGTAGGTATAAAACCCCGGCCACTCATACAATCGCAATCTTGAACTAGTCAGGCTACACTTTACAATTCTGGATTTATTTAGAGCCTGTAAGATTAAATATACATTACTTATTAGTATTGGAATTGGTGTCTGATATAGTCGCTTAGCGTCTGTTTGGTGAGATAATGTATACTGTTCTATATCCATGGTGTAAAACATTCTTGACTGGACCATCCAATCAATCTTGCCTGAAATGCAACTACTTCTGGCATGACCAAAATTACTACAAACAAGCAATAGGAATAGCTATGGGTGCAAAGTTTGCACCGGGAGTTGCTAATGCCTTTATGGCGGAATGGGAGGAGACAGCGATTTACACAGACACACCAAGGGAACTCACCCTATACAAGAGATTCATAGATGATCTAATAATAATTTGGAATGGAGATAGAGACAAACTGGAAACCTTCTTAACAAAGCTCAAAGAAAATAATAAAAATATTAAATTGGAAGATAGATGAGAAATCGGTGGAGTTTCTAGACCTAAATATCTGCATAGAGGAGGACAAACTAACCACCAAAACGTATTTCAAGAATGTTGATGCTAACAGTTACTTATCTATAAAGAGCTGCCATTACAAACCGTGGTTATACAATATACCAAAAGGACAATTCATTCGGTTAAAACGGAACTGCACCAAAAATGAAGACTATTTATCTCAAGCACTAGCAATAGGTGAAAGATTTAAAGCTAAAGGATACAACGACTCATGGATAAAAGATCAAATACAACATGTTGAAAAGATCGAGAGAACCCAAATGTTACAAGATAAACCAAAAAAGAAAATGTTATTGGAAGCACCAAGCTTAATATTGGACTATAACGCCCAATATAAGGATGTGCCCAGGATTATCAAGCGCCATTGGCACATCCTCAAAAATTACAAAGATTTAAACAAGATATTACCAGAACGTCGGAATATCATCTATAAAAGAGCTCCCACAATCAAAGATCTGATTGTCAAATCAGTAATAGAACCACCAAGGAAACCAACTTTCACCTTCTTTAATGGCAAAGGATTTTATCCTTGCAAAAATTGTTATGCCTGTCGTCATGCAAAAAAGTTTCAGACCAAAAGAACGGAGTTTACAGCCACGAATACAGGCCAAGTACATATGATCCATGATTTTATTAATTGCCATACAGAAGGAGTTGTATATGTTCTCCAGTGCAGCTGTAATTTACAGTATGTTGGAAGGACCAAGAGAGCACTGAAAGTAAGGATAAAGGAACATATACAAAATATACAAAATGGCTTTCCAAAACACAATGTATCAAAACATTTCCTATTGAAACATAATAAGGATCCCTCACAACTCCAATTTTGGGGTATTGATAAATACCAAAAAGCGTGGAGAGGTAGTCACAAAATTAGAACAATAAGTCAGAAGGAATCCAAATGGATATACACTATGCGCACATTAAAACGTAGAGTTTGATTTGAATTGTTTTTTAAGTAACTTTTAATACACGTAATTAATTTTATTATATCGATTCCATTTTTATACCCACACCCTATTTACATGAGTAGCTTTACAATAAAATGGATAAATATGCAGCTAGTATTGCTGTAAACATATAGATACCTCTAGGAGGAGATCAGAAATTAGATAATATGTATATATCATAAATCACAACACCATAGGGTTTCTCTGGGATATATTTATTAATGAATTTTAATTATTTACTAAACATTTTAACAAATTAATTTTAGTACGTAATAACTCACCATTGAGTTATAAAGAATAACAACTTTTATTTGTTTTTGTATTAAGAGGTTGGTGTGTAAAATGCATATTATATATTTGATGATATACAATTTGATCAAGATTGATTGGATGGTCCAGTCAAGAATGTTTTACACCATGGATATAGAACAGTATATATTATCTCACCAAACAGACGCTAAGCGACTATATCAGACACCAATTCCAATACTAATAAGTAATGTATATTTAATCTTACAGGCTCTAAATAAATCCAGAATTGTAAAGTGTAGCCTGACTAGTTCAAGATTGCGATTGTATGAGTGGCCGGGGTTTTATACCTACATTGCAGACACTAAACTTACAAAAAATGGCCGACGGTAGACTTAACATCAAATCATGACTGCAATATACCTCTATAATAGACTACAACAAAATGGCCATGATGTACCCATATCGCCCATTCCTAAAATGGCCGCTATACCACTTCCGGAATTTAACAATAAAAACATAGTCCAATAAACAATCCGGTTCCCCAGATGAAGTTGTGTGAAACAACGTAACGCGTAGGGATTGGCCGGATAGAGCCGCGACCGGAAGTGACGTGAGAAGGCGAGGAACAACGCCTAATTTGTTCCCTGTGTTTTTTAATTTTGCTTTGTGTAAGTATATGCCTTTTAATAAATATGTTTTTTTTTTAAAACTTGACATACTGCACTATTGGAGGCCCCCCCTTTTCTCTCTCCCTGTCTCCTCTTCACGGAGGTGCCATCCCACCTAACAGGAGAGAGAGACTGAACGTAGCCAGGAGAGAGGAAACAGCATCACAATATGCCATCCAGAGGAGAGATGATCACTGCATAGGAAAACCGAGGGATCCCCCCAGTGGTGACGGTGGTAATTGCATGCTATCACTAATCTCGAGATAAGAGTTCTGGGAGACCAGACACATAAAGGAGCTACAGCAGAAACATTTGGAACAATCCTCCTTACCTCATCTTATATTCATAGAACTTTATTATCCTCTACCCACTATAATACTGGTTGGACTTCATACAGATTGCCCCTTACCACTGTCATAGACATTTAAAGTGAAACTTATCAAGTTCAGACTATACTTCATCCATCTAATTCCATTTGTTTGGATATATATTTGTTTATTATTGATACTACTGCCTGCCAAGCACTGAGAATTCACATATGGACATTATTATTGCCGTATAGATTATTGATTGAATATTTCTCATTTGAGATATAATATTTTTAAATATTTTTATATACTTTATATATATTTTTATATATTTTATATTTTTTTTTCCTAAATACCATGTGGTTTTATACAATATGGAAACAATTTAGATACTCTCCTAAAATATTTTAATTTATTACTTGGGCACTATTTTAATATCTGCGCAGAATCACCTTATTATTTATTTCATTTGAACAGTGGTTTGTGTCACACTAATAGATTTTGCTGCATTTATTTATGCACTTTCACTTTTAAATTGTTTATGAATATTTTGCACTTATCCAGAGTAGCGCGAAGGCACTTTGCTCACTTATCTGTATACTGCATTACCGTACCACCGTATATTATTGGATGTAGAATTCTTTTCCTTTTTTTTTTTCTTTCACTTCAGCCCTGGGACATTTGGCTGCTCAATGACCAGGCCATTTTTTGCAATACGTTACTGCGTTGCTTTAACTGACAATTGCGCAGTGGTGCGACATTGTACCCAAATAAAATTGATGCCCTTTTTTTTCCCACAAATAGAGCTTTCTTTTGATGGTATTTGATCATCTCTGCGGTTTTTATTTTTTGTGCTATAAACAAAAGAAGAGCGACAATTTTGAAAAAACACAATATTTATTACTTTTTGCTATAATAAATATCCCACATTTTTTTTCAAAAAAGCAAAAATGTTCCTTAGTTTGGGCCGATATGTATTCTTCTACATATTTTTGGTAAAAAAAAAATGGCAATAAGCGTATATTGATTGGTTTGCCCAAAAGGTATAGTGTCTACAAAATATGGGCTATATTTATGGCATTTTTATTATTATTATTTTTTTTTACTAATAATGGCGGTGATCTGCAATTATTATCAGACTGTGACATTGCGGCAGACATATCGGACACTTTTGACACTTTTTTCAGGACCATTGACATTTATACAGTGATCAGTGCTATAAATATGCACTGATTACCGTATAAATGACACTGGCAGGGAAGGGGTTAACACTAGGGTGCGATCAAGGGGTTAAATGTGTTCCCTAATGTGTGTTCTAACTGTCGGGGGGATGGGATTGACTAGGGGAAGAGAGAGATCGGTGTTCATACATTGTACACGATCTGCCTCCTCTCCCCTGAAAGTTTACCCACACAGATCCCGGTTCTCGCTCTCACGAGCGATCATGGGTGCCCGCCGGTTATCGTGCCTGCCGGGCACTCGCATGCACTCCGGCGTCTGGGCACGCCCCCAGTGGACAAAAGGCGAAGTGACGTAATGTAACTTTGCTTCGCCCAGCTGTGCCATTCTGCCGCAGTAAAACAGTTAATTGTATTTCTGTACTATGTTGGTACTCTTGCATGGAAACTTAATAAAAATTTATTGATACAAGAAAAAAAGTCTGTAATGAGTCCCCAAAGTAGAACTCACAAGATGAGGAGAAGAAGGAGGCGTAGAGGTTACAGAGCTGACAACACCCTTCACCAGACATGGCAGTCACACTAGGTCTAGAGGCGCCCCCCTTGCTCCATCCTTCCCAGTCACCATATGTATGCTGCCACTAGAGTTGTCTAGAAATTGGGACACATTTCATTCCACATGGTCATGGAAGGCAGTGATGGCCCTCTGATGGCCCTCTGATAAAAATAATCTAATAACTAAAAATAAATATAAAACGCCTAATGTTAACAATAAAGAATAGAGATGTTTGTCTTTCTGTATTAGATGTTATATAAGGTAGAAACCAGAACTCATTCTTTACCTTACACACATTCCTCAGTGCTGCAACAGGTGGACTCATCTTATGGGAGGTTCATTTTTTTTATTATTATTATTATTATACAGGATTGATATATTATTATTATACAGGATTTATATAGTGCCGACAGTTTGCACAGTGCTTTACAACAGTAGGGAAGACAGTACAATTACAATACAATTCAATACAGGGGGGAATCGGAGGGGCCTGCTCGTTAGAGCTTACAATCTAGGAGGGAGGGTCAAGTGACACAAAGGGTAATAACTGTGGGGTATGATGATCTGATGAAGAATATAAAGGAACAGTTGTTAGGTGGAGGCAGATTAGGCTTCTCCGAAGAAAAAAGGTTTTCAGGGATCGTCTAAAAGTAGATCTATTTGGAGATAGTATGACAGATTGGGGTAGAGTATTCCAGAGGATGGGAGAGGCTCGGGAGAAGTCCTGGAGGCGAGCATGGGAGGTGGTGATGAGGGAGCTAGAGAGCAGGAGGTCTTGTGAGGAACGATGGGGGACGAATAGGTTGGTATTTTGAGACTAGGCTAGTGATGTAGCTGGGGGCAGAGTTGTGGATGGCTTTGTAAGTTGTTGCTAGTATTTTGAATTTAATTTGTTGGGAGAGTGGCAGTCAATGGAGGGATTGGCAGAGAGGGGTAGCAGACTGGGGCTGAGCGGTTTGTAAGGTGAATGAGTCTGGCAGAAGTATTTATGGTGGACTGAATGGGGGATAGTCTATTTAAAGTTAAGCCAATGAGGAGAGAGTCGCAGTAGTCGAGGCGAGAGATAACCAGGGAGTGAATCTGGAGCTTTGTGATTTCATTGGTTAGGAAAGGACGTAGTTTAGAGATGTTGCGGAGGTTGAGGCGGCAAGCTTTGGAGAGTGATTGGATGTGGGGCCAAAAGGAGAATTCAGAGTCCAGGATAACACCTAGTACCCTGACATGTGGGGACGGGGGGATGGTTGTGCCATTGCTTTTGACAGAGAAGTCAGGGGAAGAGGCATGTGGGGGAGGAAATATTATAAGCTCGGTTTTAGACAAGTTGAGTTTGAGGAAGTGGTGTGACATCCAGACAGATATGTCTGTTAGTAAGTTAGTGATGCATGAAGAGACTGATGAAGTGAGTTGAGGGGTGGAGAGATAGATTTGGGTGTCATCAGCGTAGAAATTATATTGAAAGCCATGTGAGGCAATCAGCTGACCCAGGGAGGAGGTGTAGATTGAAAATAAGAGAGGTCCAAGAACAGAACCTTGGGGGGCCGAGACAGAGAAGGGAAGAGGAGGAAGTAGAATTGTAAGTGACAATGAAGGTGTGTTGGGATAGGTAGGATGAGAGCCACTAAAGAGCGCAGTCATGGAGACCGAGAAAGTAAAGTTTTTTTTTTGAGGAGGGGGTGGTCAACCGTATTAAAGGCAGCCGAAGGGTCCAGAAGTAGAAGTACACAATAGTGTCCAATCCATTAGGGATGAGCTTTATGTTCGGGTCGAACATGAGTAGGGATGATCTTCAAGTTTGAGTCGAACTCATGTTCGACAGTTCGCTGAACAGTGAACAATTTGGGGTGTTCACGGCAAATTCAAAAGCCGCGGAACACCCTTTAAAAGTCTATGGGAGAAATCAAAAGTGCTAATTTTAAAGGCTTATATGCAAGTTATTGTCATAAAAAGTGTTTGGGGACCTGAGTCCTGCCCCAGGGGACATGGATCAATGCAAAAAAAAGTTTTAAAAACGGCCATTTTTTCAGGCGCAGTGATTTTAATAATGCTTAAAGTGAAACAATGAAAGTGTAATATCCCTTTAAATTTCGTACCTGGGGGGTACCTGGGAGGTGTCTATAGTATGCCTGTAAAGAGGCGCATGTTTCCCGTGTTTAGAACAGTCTGACAGCAAAATTACTTCCCTGTGGCATTCCCCGTGACGTCAGAGGGGGCGGACAGGGAAGTCACCGTGCGTCAGAGGGGGGTGGGGTCACTGAGTGGCCCCGCCCTCTGTTATTTAAGGACCATCAGAAGAGGAGAAGCGTCACACAGTGGGAGCCTCCCATCATGCTGGATGCGGAGCGGCCCAGAAGACGAAGGGAAGAAGACGCCGGTGCCGCGGAGGAAGATGCCGGACGAGAACACCGGAGGAAGAACCAGAAGAACCAGAAGAACCAGAAGAAGATGAAGAAGGAGGAAGAAACCAAAGGAAGATAGAAGATAGAAAGAAAGAAGATAGAAGAAAGAAGATAGAAGAAAGAAGAACCATTTAAAAAAAGGAAAAACTGTCTCTTGTCATTTTTAACATTTTTGACAGTTTTTTCGTGAAATGGTACCCTTACCATTTCACACGGGGGGAGGGCTGGGTTCTGGGGGTCCCCTTGTTAAAGGGGGCTTCCAGATTCTGATAAGCCCCCTGCCCGCAGACCCCCACAACCACCGGCCAAGGGTTGTGGGGATGAGACCCTTGTCCCCATCAACATGGGGACAAATTGTTTTGGGGGGCTACCCCAAAGCACCCTCCCAATGTTGAGGGCATGCGGCCTGGTACGGTTCAGGAGGGGGGGGCGCTCTCTCCTCCCCCCCTCTTTTCCTGCGGCCTGCCAAGTTGCGTGCTCGGATAAGGGTCTGGTATGGATTTTTGGGGAGACCCCATGCCATTTTTTTTTAAATTTTGGTGTGGGGTTCCCCTTAAAATCCATACCAGACCTGCAGGGTCTGGTATAGATTTTGAGGGGGACCCCACGCCATTTTTTAAAAAAAATTTGGCCGGGGTTCGCCTTAATATCCATACCAGACCTGAAGGGCCTGGTATGGAATTTAGGGGGACCCCCCACATCATTTTTTTTTTAATTTTGGTTCGGGGTTCCCCTGTGGGGAATTCCCATGCCGTTTTTTATCAACAAACTTTTATGTGTATTGTCGGACCGGCAATTCATTAATAGTTTTAAATGACTTTTTTTCCTTTTAAATGTCATTTTGCTGTCAGACTGTTCAAAACACAGGAAACATGTGCCCCTTTACAGGCATACTATAGACACCCCCCAGCTACGAAATTTAAAGGAATATTACACTTTTATTGTTTCACTTTAAGCATTATTAAAATCACTGCTCCTGAAAAAACGGCCATTTTTAAAACTTTTTTTTGCATTGATACATGTCCCCTGGGGCAGGACCCAGGTCCCCAAACACTTTTTATGACAATAACTTGCATATAAGCCTTTAAAATTAACACTTTTGATTATTCATGTTCGTGTCCCATAGACTTTAACGCTGTTCGCGTGTTCGAACAAATTTTTTGCCTGTTCGCATGTTCTGGTGCGAACCGAACAGGGGGGTGTTCGGCTCATCCCCAAACATGAGTTTGACTTGAACATCGGGTGTTCGCCCGTCCATCGAAAAAGGAACATCATGGGTCGGTCGCGCCAAATTTGAGCGCAGCGTAATGCCCCAAAATGCACTGCGAGAGCGCATTGCATTGCTGTATGATGATTGGCCAAAGCATACACCATGACCTTCATGCTTTGGCCAATCCCAGCACCCTCAACTAAGAGAGCCATAATTGGCCAAAGGCAGGGTGCCTTTGGCCAATCATGGCTCAGGGGGACTAAGTCCATGCCCCACACTATATAAGGCTGCCTGCACGTCAGCCACGTGTAGTGTGTTGTTGGCGTGGAGGGAGAGAGTGTCATTTAGCTTGAGCAGGCATGCAGGCAGGTTATTCAGTTAGCTGCAGTGAATTTAATATATATATATATATATATACAATCAGTCTTGTATATATATATATATATATATATATATATATATATATATATATATATATATATATATATATATATATATATACTCTGCATCCTGTGTAGCCTATATCTGACTGCAGGCCATTTCTGGTGTACTTTTTCTAATACACTTCAGGCAGGCAGGTTATTCAGTTAGCTGCAGTGTATTTAATATATATATATATATATATATATATATATATATATATATATATACACATATATGTATATGTATATATATATATATATATGTGTGTGTGTGTGTGTGTGTGTGTGTGTGTGTGTATGTATATATATATATATATATATACAGTCAGTCTCGTATATACAGTATCTCACAAACCTGAGTACACCCCTCACATTTTTGGAAATAATTTATTATATCTTTTCATGAACAATGGGGGGTTTTCCTCTTAGTGGGACTTTGTAGGGCAGGAGTCTCAAAACAGTACATCAAAAAATATAAACAATAATTTTATTTATCAAAAAGTTTAAAAGACATAGCAAATGGTAATAAAAAGGAAAAAGTGGATGCCAAAATTTCAGATGATGATGATACAGCAAATATACATGACAAATTTCAAAGGTACACTTAACCCCACAAGAGCTGTTTCAGCAAGAAAAAGCTGTACAGTAAAGTCTGACGCGTTTCGAGGTTTTATAAATTTTGAGACCTCTTCTTCAGGGGCTGATGGTGAGGTATATATCTGTCTAGAGACATTTTATGAAAAAAGAAAAAAAAGCAAAAAAGCAAAGTAAACAACACCGTATGAACCAAGCATGATATAGTGTTTAAATATATTTACATAGCATGAACATCATAATATAATGCAAAAAATGTTCTAACCGTGTTGTTCCTAGATCAGCATCAAATAGCATCCAATTTTAAAAGGAGAAGGGACGGAATGATTTGCCAGTGGGGTTCAGAACTGAGAGCCGCTGCTGTCACTAGAGGGCCGAGCGCGTCCACAACCCAGGACAAGACACAAAGGGCGTCCTGCCCACCAGCTTGTGAAACTATAGATGTTGATTATTGTAGAGTGTTGTTGTCAGCTGGGGGAAGAGAAAGCAGTATAATAGAAACTATCCCATAAAAAAGGGGAAGAAAGAGTTGTGTCTTATTCAACACGCACCTGCTAGAGATTGACAGGGCTAGATGTGTGCATTCTATACATACCTGTCAGCGCATATAGGGTGAATTACCCCTGTGCAGGCTAAAGTGAGGGTATCTCATGCGGCACTGTCTGGTCTATAATACCATTATGAAGGAAAAATGCACCCATGAAGCCCCTGCAGTCAGTGTGTCAGGGACGTGCCGGGGCCCGTCAGGCGAACATGCCTGCGTGCGTGCGCATGAGGGGCTTTTCCAGGGCAGTTCAGCTGAATTCCCCACCGGGGGTGCCAGCGTGCTCCCGCGTGCTCGCGCGCGCCCATGCGCGCTAGCGCTGTTTGGCGCCAAGGACTCTTTAAAAGGTTGTCAGACGCTTCCATCAGGTGCTGTTCGTCTGCAGCTCTGCACCTGAGTTCCTGTATCCTGCCTGTTGTTATTTGCTATTGACCCAGCTACGTCTGACCATTCTTCTGTCTCCAACCCGACCCGGCTTGCCTGACCTTGCTTATATCTTTTGACCCATTGCCAAACCTCTGCCTGCCTGCCTGACCATTCTGTGATCATCCCTCCTGCCATATACCTGCCTGATCTCCTGCCAAACGGACTGTCTGACTGTCTGCTTTGCCTGTGTCCTGTGACGCTGTTCCAGTCTGCTCTTCCAGCTCCAGGTTCTGCTGCAGCCATATCTTCTACCTGCCTGCTTGCTAACCAGCTGCTACCTGCCTGCATCCGCAGCCCAGCCATCCCAGAGGGACGTTTCTGACTCTGCTTTGCCTGTGTCCTGTGACGCTGTTCCAGTCTGCTCTTCCAGCTCCAGGTTCTGCTGCGGCCATATCTTCTACCTGCCTGCTTGCTAACCAGCTGCTACCTGCCTGCATCTGCAGCCCAGCCATCCCGGAGGGACGTCTTCCCAGCTCCTGTGTCAGCCACCGCAAGGACCCGCATCAGGCACTTCTACCCACTGTGCTCAAGAGACCACTGTTCCCACTCGAGTGGCTCCTGAACCAGCGCTTAGGAGAGGTCTTCTTCTACCAGTCGGGCTCAACTACCAGGTACCTAACAGTACGAACAGCCATGACTGAGCCTGCAGGAGAGACCTCCCCCATTAAGGAGATCTGTACGCACTTAGCGGCACTCACCCAGGCCGTAAAGACTTTGCAAGGAAGCTACTCCAGACTGGAGGGTCAAGTCCTAAACCTCAGTGGCCCTGGAGGTGTGGCTTCTGCCTCAGCAGCTGCCCCAGCACAGGCTGCTTCTTCTCCCTCTGTGGTCATACTTCCACCCGAACCAAGGGTCCCCATCCCAGAAAGGTTTTCTGGTGACCGAACCAAGTTCCGGGCCTTCCGCAGCGCATGTCAACTCTACTTTGCCTTACAGCCACGGACTTTTTCCTTAGAAGCTACCAAAGTGGGATTTGTTATATCCCTCCTACAAGGAGAACCTCAGACCTGGGCCCACCGTCTGCTTGAAACTGACTCTGTACAGATCCAGTCCCTGCCTTCTTTCTTCTAAGCCATGGCCCAGTTGTATGAGGATCCTCAGCGGACTGCCACAGCCGAGTCAGCTCTGTTCGTGCTCCAGCAAGGCCGCAGACCGGCCGAGGACTATGTCACGGACTTTCGACGCTGGAGCGCGGACACTCAATGGAACAATGCAGCTTTACGCCATCAATTCCGCATGGGGTTATCTGAGAGTCTAAAGGATGAGCTTGCTCGGGTTGGAATACCCGATACCCTTGAGGAACTTATTGCCCTAACAATCCAGATCGATCGACGCCTTCGTGAACGCCGGTCTGAACGTTCCTCCCAGCAAACACGCCCAATGTGGATGACTGCAAGAGTTCTGGCTCCTGCCTCCCGATACCTACCTCCCGCCTGCACAAGTCCAGCTACCCCAACATCTGATGCTCCTGAACCAATGCAGCTAGGACTACTACGTACTACTCTGCCCCCAGAAGAACGGGCGCACAGACACCAGCTGAACCTCTGCCTCTACTGTGGTGGAGCAGGTCACTATGTGAACAACTGCCCAGTCAAGACCCATAAGTGTTTTTCTTCTACTCTGGCCAGTCTATCCGCTTTGACCGCCAATGCAACTCAACTTGCTCTTCCTCTCTCGTTACAGCTGCAGGGAAGAACGATTCAAGTCAACGCCATCATTGATTCTGGGGCATGTAGTTGCTTTATTGACTCTGCCTTTGCCACTCAACAAGATCTTCCCCTGAAAGACGAGACTCACAAACTCTCAGTTTTTTTGGCCGATGGGTCCCACATAAGGTCGGGACAAGTCTCTCAAGAAACCCTTCCTCTGTCTGCCACCTGTTTATCCCAGGATAAAGAAGTCCTAACTTTGGACGTTATCTCCTCTCCATTATTCCCGATCATTTTGGGCATGCCCTGGCTCCAGGCCTATAACCCCCACATTAATTGGACAACCGGTGAAGTCAAGTTTTTGTCACCCTATTGCCAAAGACATTGTTTACCTGAACCCTCCAAGTCTGCTACCACCTTACTTTGCATGGACGTTGACCAAGACCTGCTTCAAACCATACCAGAGGTCTACCGGGAGTTTGTGGATGTATTCAGTAAGAAGGGAGCAGACTCCCTGCCACCCCATCGTCCTTATGATTGCCCAATTGAGCTGCTACCTGGGGCCGAGATTCCTTTCGGGCGCATATTTCCGTTATCTGAAAAAGAGCAAGAAGCACTCAAGCAATACATTGAAGAGAATCTCAAAAAGGGCTTTATTCAACCTTCTACCTCCCCAGCTGGTGCCGGAATATTTTTCGTCTCCAAGAAAGATCAGACTCTTCGGCCATGTGTGGACTATCAGGAGTTAAACAAAATCACAGTTAAGAACCGCTATCCATTGCCCCTGATACCCGAATTGTTCCAGAAGTTGAGGTCTGCCAGCATCTTCACCAAGCTGGATTTAAGAGGAGCCTACAACCTGGTCCGCATCCGGGCCGGGGATGAATGGAAGACGGCTTTCTGGACCCGGTTTGGGCACTACGAGTACTTAGTTATGCCCTTCGGCTTATGCAATGCCCCTGCTACATTCCAGCATCTGGTCAACAATGTATTCAGAGACTTCCTGGATATCTTTGTAATCGTCTACCTGGATGACATTTAAATTTTTTCCAGTTCACTTAATCAACATCGGGAACATGTTTGCAGAGTCTTGGGCTGTCTTCGTTTGCACGGACTGTATGCTAAAGCGGAGAAGTGCGAATTCGAACAAAAAGACATTCAGTTTTTGGGGTTAGTGATCTCCCCAGCTGGCATCAAGATGGACCCTCAGAAGGTGTCCGCTGTGCTAGATTGGCCAGCCCCCCTGGACAAGAAGGGCGTGCAGCGCTTCATTGGATTCGCAAATTTCTATAGGAAATTCATTAAGAGATTCTCTGCCATCATTTCGCCCATCACACAGTTAACCAAGCAGAACTGTCATTTTCACAGGAGGCCTTTGAAGAATTGAAAAGGCGCTTCACTTCAGCTCCGATCCTCAGCCACCCTGACCCATCTTTACCCTTCATTCTGGAGGTTGATGCTTCCGAAGTAGCTGTAGGTGCAGTCATCACTCAACGGCAGGGCAACAAGGACCTGATGCATCCCGTGGGATTCCTCTCTAGGAAACTCTCGCCGGCTGAGCAGAATTATGATGTGGGTGATCGGGAACTACTTGCTATCAAGACAGCATTGGAGGAATGGAGGTATCTGTTAGAGGGCGCAGTTCATCCGGTTCTAATATATACCGATCACAAAAATCTAGAATACTTGAGATCTGCTAAGAGACTGAAACCTCGGCGAGCTTGCTGGGTCTTATTCTTTACACGTTTCTGTTTCCACATCACTTACCGGCCAGCAACTAAGAACGTAAAACCAGACGCGCTATCACGCATGTTCGATAGCCCTAAAGACCTTTCCGTACCTGACACCATTCTGCCGGCAAATAATTTCTTACTTCTTCAGACAGATCTCCTGTCTTTGATCAGAGAAGCATCGCCAGAACCTTCAAGTCTCCAGGGAACCACGTTAATACCTCGAGATGGATTATTGTGGAGAGGAAGTCAAATATTTGTACCAGAGAACGTCCGAGTCAAGGTGCTGACCTTGCTTCACGACCATCCACTTGCAGGACATTTTGAGGTTCATACGACCCTTGAACTCGTGCAACGCACGTTCTGGTGGCCTAATCTGAAAGAATTCTGCAGGAAGTATGTCAGCTCTTGTCCTGTTTACATCCAGAACAAAACCTCCAGGAACCGAGCCTGGGGACTGTTGAGGCCATTGCCCATACCAAATAGGCCCTGGAGGATGATAGCAATGGACTTTATAGTTGAGCTACCATGCTCAGAAGGATGTTCGGCGATCTTTGTGGTCGTCGATCGCCTGTCTAAGATGGCCCATTTCGTACCCCTAAAGGGGACGCCCTCTGCTGTGGAGACGGCCCATGTCTTCATCAAGGAGATCGTTAGGCTGCACGGAATTCCTGCAAATATAGTATCTGATAGGGAGGTGCAGTTTACTTCACGTTTCTGGAAGGCCCTGTGTGAGATCTTGAAGATTGAACTAGCCCTGTCCTCAGCATACCATCCCCAAACTAACGGGCAGACAGAAAGGACAAATCAGACATTGGAGCAATACATTAGGTGTTTTTCATCTTTTGTACAAGATGATTGGGTGTCCCTGCTGCCCCTAGCGGAATTCGCTTATAATAATGCCAGCCACTCTGCCACTGGTCAGTCTCCTTTCTTTGCCAATTACGGTTTTCATGTATCTTTTTTACCTGATTGTCTTCCAGAATCCCCAGTTCCAGCAGTCCAGGACACACTACAGTTCCTCAGTCGCAATAATCAGATGTTACAGGAAGCGGTATCCAAGGCACAAGCAGACAGTAAAAGGATTTTCGATCAAAAGAGAAGAGGAGATCTAAACCTTCAGCTTGGTGATAAGGTATGGCTGTCTACCAATAACATTAAACTGACTTGTCCTTCTAAAAAGTTTGCTCCTAAGTTTATCGGGCCCTTCCCGGTGAAAAGGAAGATCAATGAACTATCCTATGAACTGTGTTTACCTGACTCTCTTAAAATCCATCCTGTATTCCATGTGTCGCTATTGAAGCCTGCTATGACCGACCCCTTTCCTGATAGGGGTACCAGGGTCCCTGAACCTGTCTTGGTGGACAAAGATGAGGAATACGAGGTGGAGGCCATTCTCGATTGCAGAAAGAGACTGGGGCAAGTACAGTTTTTGATTAAATGGAAAGGGTATTGTCCAGAGAATAATTCATGGGAACCTGACAGTAATATTCACGCTAAACGTTTGATCCATGCCTATATACTGCTCATCCTGAAAAGAAGAGTTGTCTGGGCATCCGGAGGCTGCCCGTTTGGAGGGGGCAATGTCAGGGATGTGCCGGGGCCCGTCGGGCGAACATGCGTGCGCGCGTGCGCATGAGGGGCTTTTCCAGGGCAGTTCAGCTAAATTGCCCACCGGGGGGCGCCGGCGCGCTCCCGCCCCCATGTTCGCGCGCGTGTGTGCGCGTTCGCGCGCGCGCCCATGTGCGCTAGCGCTATTTGGCGCCAAGGACTCTTTAAAAGGTTGTTAGACGCTTCCATCAGGTGCTGTTCGTCTGCAGCTCTGCACCTGAGTTCCTGTATCCTGCCTGTTGTTATTTGCTATTGACCCGGCTACGTCTGACCATTCTTCTGTCTCCAACCCGACCCGGCTTGCCTGACCTTGCTTATATCTTGTGACCCGTTGCCGAACCTCTGCCTGCCTGCCTGACCATTCTGTGATCATCCCTCCTGCCATATACCTGCCTGATCTCCTGCCAAACGGACTGTCTAACTCTGCTTTGCCTGTGTCCTGTGACGCTGTTCCAGTCTGCTCTTCCAGCTCCAGGTTCTGCTGCGGCCATATCTTCTACCTGCCTGCTTGCTAACCAGCTGCTACCTGCCTGCATCCGCAGCCCAGCCATCCCGGAGGGACGTCTTCCCAGCTCCTGTGTCAGCCACCGCAAGGACCTGCATTAGGCACTTCTACCCACTGTGCTCAAGAGACCACTGTTCCCACTCCAGTGGCTCCTGAACCAGCGCTTAGGAGAGGTCTTCTTCTACCAGGCTCAACTACCAGGTACCTAACACAGTGGCTAAAATAGCAAGAAAAGTAAATAAGGAGTAGAGGCTCTGGAATAAAATTAAATTAAAGAACAAAAACAGTAACTAGAGATAACTCAGGCTGTCATATGGAGAATCCTCCATAAGCATACACCAATGTACTTGTACTCTGCATGTAAATACACACTGAGCTCCAAGAGGCATTATTACACGTGTGATATGTGGGGGAAAGCTACATGGCTTACCTTAAAGGACTTGAGTGGCTGCACGTTCGGTCCGATGCCCATACTGTCATGGAATCAGGCATCTTCACGTGCAGCCTAAGTAGCACTGCTCATTAAGAACAGATGCCTAACAGCTGACTGGGACGAGCATCATCACTAGTGGGAGGGGTCGCCCTCCAAGTCCCCGGCGCGCAGGCCAGCCCCCAAACCCCACACACGAGTCCAGTCCAGGAGAGGATGACATCACATCCTGAAACAGATAGACACGTGCTGGGAGGGAGCTGACGTCCACGTCAGGGGCCCGCGGCGTGCTGATCGCTATGGTAACGGGATAAACATATCCCAGCCATCAGCGATCATGAGGAAGGAGGCCAAACACTGCCAAACAAAGGATGGCATTATTGGCCCCAATGCGCCGAGTGAAATATCTGGATGCAATCCCTCAGATCTAATTAAAATAAAAAGTATAGGGCGCACAAGACTAGAGTAGTCTAAACAACGTCTCCATATGGGGGGTAGTCCAAACGGTGCTGATAATGATGATGATGTGGTAATGTGATAATATCTTCAGCACAAAGGGCTGCAGCTTTAAGAGACTGAAGCAGGATCTATAGGAACATAAATAAAAGACATAAATTAAAGACAAAGGCGCCTCTAAGTGCAGAAGAAAAGCAAATTTTAATGCCCCAACTGGGTTCAAAAACACTTACAGGATGGAAGATATGATCAGGCACATCATGAATATGGCTGCATTGGAAGGGGTCACGGTGGAGGAAAGCCTTCAGGGAGATTAATGTATTCGTCACTGACAGCAGCGAGGTGAAGCACTGGAAGCCGCTGTGAAGCCGGCGTCGTCAGCGAGGAGAGACGGCGTACCCGGAAGTGATGTCATGCGCTGAGCGGCTCTGTAACCAGCCTGGACCGCAAACACACAGCCAGAAGGGGGATGTGACGTCAAAAAGAAGGGACGCGTTTCGGAACCGTCAATCGTTTTTCAACCTGTGGCCATAATGATGACTAAAACTAATATATATACTGGTGGTGGGCTGGCCAGGGGCGGGGGCAGCAATACAGAATTTAATCAGTAACAATAGAAACATTTAAATACACGTGTAACAGCATTCTTAAAAGACTAAAAAAGGCAGTATTAGCCTAAGTGATAAAAGTAATCAATATGAGAAAAATGGAAATAAAAATAAAAAGAAATAGAAAGATTAGAACGATTGAAGATTATATATAAAACCGGGGCACAAGCAGGGTATCTAACAATCAGAAACCCAAAAACATGCATGCACGAGTACATAGTATGAATAATTGTTTATATCTAAACGTGCAGGCATATGTGTATAACAGTTTAAATGTGGTATTAAAATGACATAAAAATTAGTGCAGAAGGGGCATATGTATCAGAGATTTCCTTAGTAAGGACTGTATTTAGTACTAAATCAAACATGGGTGAACACTGGCAGTTATATATATATAAAAAATGGTGGCAGAAATAGAAGCATAGATAAATGTCTATATTAAGGATAACGGGGAATATAATATCAGAGTATAGCACTAACTTCAAAATCCTCGTTTAGCCCTCCAGGGGCTAAAACATTTAATTAAAAAATCCAGTACATTTCTCTATGGCATAATCTTCTATAACGTTCAGCTGGGGGAAGGTCTCTTGGCATTGCCTCAATAACCCATACTCCGAGGCCATCAGTGGACTTATCATGGACTTGAAGATAGTGTTTAGGAACACTATGATTATCTAATCCACCTGTAATAAACCGGCGATGTTCGCCAAAACGTTTACGTAATGGCCGAATGGTGCGTCCTACGTAAAATTAACCGCAGGGACATGTAAGACAGTATACAACATGGTCAGATGAACATGTATGGAAACCTTTTATCGGGTATGTTTTACCTTTAGCATGAAAATCTTTCTGGCCATGCGCCACAAAGCTACAGGTTTTGCAGAGGGGCTTGCGGCATTGGTACATCCCAAAAATGGCTAGAAAAGTGGGTATGTGATGACCCGGAGGCGAGGGTATTGCCTTAAGTTTACTGGGCGCTACCTTACTTTTGATATTAGGTGCCTTTCTGTAGGCAAAATAGGGTCTGTTAGGCAGAGCAGGAAGAAGATGTTCATCTTGCAGTAATAGAGGCCAATGTTTTTTTACAATATTTTCCATTTGCTTGTGTCGGGTATGGAATTGAGTAATGAAACATAAATTACTCTTCTGAGTATTAGAACATGGGCGAGGATTCTCTATAGAAGGTATACTTTTATATTGTTGGTAGGCTGTTTCTCCAAGATTGACAGGAAAACCCTTATCGAGAAATTTCTCTTTCAAAATTTCACCCTGAATATCATAGTCCTTCTTCAAGGTGCAGTTCTTTTTTAGCCAACAGAACTGACTCTTGGGTACATTATTTAGCCATAGGGGGTGGTGGCAGCTGTTGTAGTGAAGAAACGAATTCCCAGCTGTTGGCTTGGTGTAGTTTTTTGCATCTCTTTACCTACCCAGAAGAGTTCAAGATCCAAGAAAGCTAATCTATTTTGGTCGACGACAGAGGTACATGTAAGGCCCATATTATTGATATTACAATATGTAACAAAATCAGAGAAAATTGATGCACTGCCATCCCATATAATAATCCCATCGTCTATGTAATGACCATAAAAAACGATGTGAGAAGAGAACGGGTTGTTATTCCATATGTATAGATGTTCCCAGTGCCCCATGGTGAGGTTAGCATATGAGGGTGCAAAATGCGCCCCCATAGCTGTCCCTTTTATCTGTAGAAAAAAATCATCCTCAAACTTAAAATAATTGTGTGTGAGGCAAAAGGAGGTAGCCTCAACAATAAAGGAGGCTTGTCTCGGATTCAGCATGGGGTCTTGGCATAGAAAAAACTGTAGGGCATTGAGGCCTACTTCATGTGGTATAGACGTGTATAAAGATTGTACGTCTAGGGAGGCACAATGGTAGTTGTTTTCCCAAGAGTACATGGATAAAATCTCCAGTAGGTGAACGCCATCTCTGATGTGAGACTGGAGAGATTGAGCCAATGGCTGAAGGAACTGGTCTATGTATTGTGAGAGTCCACTACTGATGCTATCCATTGCCACCACAATCGGTTGCCCAGGTGGTGTATTTAGATCTTTATGCACCTTGGGCAGATGATAGAAATAGGGTGTGAAGCGTACCTCTTTGACCAAAAAGGAGGCTTCTTGTTGAGTGATGATGTTATCACTCAATGCTCTCTTAACAAGAGAGGTGGCTTCAAGGGTAAATAGAGGCAATGGGTCTTTGTTAAGTCTGATATATGTATTAGTATCAGATAGCAATCGGATGGCTTCGGAGACATAGTCAGCTCTGTTCTGTATGACTATACCTCCTCCTTTGTCAGCACTCTTAATAACCAGATCCAAATTATTGGTAAGTGTATTGAGGGCTCTTTTTTCACAATGAGTGAGGTTGGGAGTGACTTTTTTATTTTTATTGTTATTGCAAAGTTCCTGTATTTCTGCATGAACAATGCGATAAAAGGCATCAATACAGGAACCTTTGGACTGGGTGGGGTAAAAGACAGAAGTGGATTGAAATGTGGTATTTTGGATAGGTGGAGAAGTTATTAAATGTTCTGTATATAATGAGAAATCAATCTCAGAATCTACTGGAGGAGGGGATTGAGTGAGGGGATGACTATATAGTTCTTCTAAAATGGAGAGGGGATCACTTTCTATATTGACATCAGTATTGTTATATGGCACATCAGGTTCATTGGGGTCGATGTGTGGCCGGTATTTAGTGGATTGGATGTTAAAAAATCTCTTTAGGGTAAGAAGACGAACAAATTTGTTCAGGTCCTTAAAGAGGAGAAAGGGATTTGATGCAGCGGATGGTGCAAAATTTAAGCCTCGGCTAAGTAAGGAGATTTCATCTTGGGTTAAAACATGAGTGGAGAGGTTGAAGATTTTGACAGTACTCTCTTTTTGCTGAGATCCAAGCTGGGGCTTGCCTCCTCTACCTCGACATCCTCTCCTTCGTATTTTCTTTTTTGTGGTTTTGCCCGGGGAGGGTCGAATACTAAAAAAGGGACTGCAGTTGGCTCGGAGGATTGGGTGATAGCAAGAGGAGTCATAAGTAAAGAGTTGGGGCCAAAAGAGACTGATGAGACAGAAGATTCTCTAGATGGGGTACATGTTGAATTAGCAATGGTATTATGTTGGCTGCCAGTAGTTGTTGCTAGGCAAGCGGTCACAGGAGGAGCATCAGAGATGTTATGGGGCACAATAGGTGCAGTGCAAATGAAGGTTGCATGCGCCTCCTGTGTTAACTGACCAGGATCTGGGAAGATAAAGTTGGTGGTGTGGGTAATAGAGCAGTAGTATTATTTTCACTATTATGTGTAATGGTAGGTATAGTAGATCCAGAAGCAGATGTTTTTTTAGAAGGGATTATTTTTCGAGGAACAATGGTGGCGAAGGGATTAATATCCATGAGGGATGGGAGATCATGGGTAGATTTACTTTTCCAAGAGAAAATATTATTACTGCTGTAATCTTTCAGATCTCTGCTAAATTTCCCCAGTTTATGTTTAATCAGACTGTCCTCCTTCTTCTGAGTTTTTTTAGTCAGGATAGACAGCCAGAGGGATGGTAGATGGGTGGTTAGTTCTGTGATTTGGGAAAACACTATTTTTATTTGGTGTATACATTGTTCATATTTAATATGTCTCTGTGCAGAAATGATTTTAATCCATTTATTAGTGCAAAACTCTGATATGGAAGACCATTCTCTTTGTGACTTTAAGTCTAAAAAGGAACATGTTTTTAAAATTCTAAGGCCCCTAGGAGTAATATGAGCAGACAGATATTTAAGAAGAAAGAATTCATCCCACCACTGCTGATTGGCGGAGATGACTAGCCTCTCCAATTTACGAAACAGTGAGCAGAGGGATTTATATTCTACATGAGAGAATTGAGGGATAGGTTTGAAAAATTCTTTAGGTAAAATGGCCAAAAGTTCATTTATTCTAGAATATTTTAGGGAGTCTATTTCGGACAGAAAATTCATGAATAAAGAGGAATAAGTGTGATAGGTGAAAAAGAATAAAAACAATAGATAAGAATGCTGAGAGGTGGAGACACTCACATAAAATTATTTAAAAATGTATATATAAGAAAATAAATGTATACATATATGCATGAATAAATAGGACCATCAACTAATATAACAAGAGACAAAAAATAAATACAAAAGTCTGTGCGTCAACCTAAAATTAGCTTCGTCATATAGGTACAATTAAAATAAAAAGTATAGGGCGCACAAGACTAGAGTAGTCTAAACAACGTCTCTATATGGGGGGGTAGTCCAAAAGGTGCTGGTAATGATGATGATGTGGTAATGTGATAATATCTTCAATCGTTCTAATCTTTCTATTTCTTTTTATTTTTATTTTTATTTCCATTTTTCTCATATTGATTACTTTTATCACTTAGGCTAATACTGCCTTTTTTAGTCTTTTAAGAATGCTGTTACACGTGTATTTAAATGTTTCTATTGTTACTGATTAAATTCTGTATTGCTGCCCCCGCCCCCGGCCAGCCCACCGCCAGTATATATATTAGTTTTAGTCATCATTATGGCCACAGGTTGATAAAGGAACGATTGACGGTTCCGAAACGCGTCCCTTCTTTTTGACGTCACATCCCCCTTCTGGCTGTGTGTTTGCGGTCCAGGCTGGTTACGGAGACGCTCAGTGGATGACATCACTTCCGGGTACGCCGTATCTCCTCGCTGACGACGCCGGCTTCACAGCGGCTTCCAGTGCTTCACCTCGCTGCTGTCAGTGACGAATACATTCATCTCCCTGAAGGCTTTCCTCCACCGTGACCCCTTCCAATGCAGCCATATTCATGATGTGCCTGATCATATCTTCCATAAGTGTTTTTGAACCCAGTTGGGGCATTAAAATTTGCTTTTCTTCTGCACTTAGAGGCGCCTTTGTCTTTTATTTAAATCCCTCAGATCTGCATTGGCTTAAAGTCCAGGACCCCAGTGGCACCAATATTCATTCTGAGGACTAAGGGGGATGCAGAAATGTAACTGCAAAATGACACAGGGAAAAAACAGAAAGGCAGGAGGCTAACTATAACAATGAAAAAAACAAGGAAACATATAAAGGTAGCGACCGGTAGAAAAAAAGGAGGACACAAATGGATATCAATGATAACCTCTACATGAAAGAAGCGCACAATGACCGAACAATACATCATCATATGCCTGTCTCCATCAATTGTCCCATTATGGTCCAATGATGTTGATCAAGATCTGTCAGAGAGCCCCCAAATCATAGGAAAAACGTGGCGATGTTAGACTGCACCGACTAGTGGTTTTACAGAAAATGGGGGGTATTCACCCCGGGGGATCCCACTCGGATTCCCCCCCCCGGGCATCATTGAGGCCAGGTGCCTTAGTGGCCTGGAGGCGATAGATCCACTTCTGTTCCTTTTGCAATAAAGTTTTGTTCCAATCCCCACCGCGTAGCCCAGGGTGAACACGATCCAAGATCAAGAATGACACTTTGGGGAAAATACCCGCATGAAAAGTGGAGACGTGTCCACCCAGCTGTAAGCTGGGATTGCATGATTTCATTGAAGCTATGTGGCAATATGCTAGCTGCCAGAACTCCTGGTTTGTCTTGCCCACATAATAACATGCGCAGTCACACATTAAGGAACCGTTACCTGAAATAATTGGTCGTCCCGATGGTTTGCGAATGTCCTTATGAAGTTTTAGTAGGGCATAGAATGTTGGGATGCGGGGCAGGGTGGTCCTGACATAGTTATATTCTGATTTGGTAAGTAGGCCAACAGCGTATGATGCATCAACAAGTTTGTAAAATTTCTTGTTAAACTTATCAATTTTGCTAGATGAAATTCTAGAATACCATTGTTGATTGGATAATATTTTGTTGCAAATTGCAACATACTGGTCATTATCCAAAATGACTATGTTGCCCCCCTTATCCGAAGGTTTTATGGTGATATTAGGATTAGAGGCCAATGATTTAAGGGATTTACGTTCTTTGGGATTGAGATTGTGTTGTTTTTTGGAACTGGTGTTAATCTTCTGAATTTCACTACATGTTAATTTTACAAAGGGCAGTACATTAGAGTTTGTATTGAGGGCAGGGAATTTGTCCGATTTTTTCTTGAACGATTGAATGGGAGGTTGGGGAAGATCAGATTGATCAAATCGGCAAAGCAGGTGCTCTAGGTCGATCTGGTCAGTCAGATCTGGGGGCTCGTTTTCATCCAACAGTGATATCAGATTGTCAAGTGCGATCAGTTCCTGTGACTTAAAATTAGGTTCCTTGGGTGTCTCCTTAGAGTATAACTGTTTTAGGATGAGTTTGCGTGCGAATAACTGAATATCCTTGGTCACCTCAAACTTATCCAGATCCTGATCTGGACAAAAACTCAGGCCACGGGCCAGAACAGAAAGTTCGACCTCATTGAAAGTACAAGAGGAAAGGTTCACCACATTAAGATTGTGTCTATCAGTCAGTGCAGATGTCGATGCCTGAGAACTGGAAGCATTCACATTGCTGCATTGTCTACTGGACTGACTAAAAAACTGTCTTGTGGCATTCGGGACTGTTGAGTTCCACTGACTACTCGATCGGTTTGAGAAATATTTGTCTCTATGGGTACCAGTGCGGAAGAACCATCACCACCTATTTTACCTGACACCAAGTGTGCACTGGAGATGCCAGCATTTGTGCGTGAGTCGGTGATGCGTTTTTTAGGATTCTTTTCATGTGAGCCGTTGCCCTGGGAGTTCCTCTTGGTCTTTCGTGATGACTTCTGTCTAAAAGATCCTTTAGATGAAAAAGAAGACATAGAAGAAGTTTCGGAAAGTATATCAACATTTTTAGTATGACGATTTGTATTTCTATTTGTTGTTGCAGTCTTCCAGTTGTATGCCCTAGACTCCTGGAAAGCGATCTTATCTCTAAAGAACTTTTTGTCCTTCTTGATTAAGATCTCTTTGTAATAGTGTTCAAGATGCTCATTGAGGTTTTTATCATACTGTTAAAACAATGCATGATCTTTAAAGCCTAGTAATTGTTTGTTCAAAAGTTCCAACTCTTTCTCTGTATCAATCAATTTGCGTTGGTATTCGTCCATTAGTAAAGACATCATCCCTGTTGAACATTTTGAGAGATTTTTTTCCCATTCCTGTTTGAAATTGACACTCATAGCTTCAAGAGTTCTTTAGAGATAAGATCGCTTTCCAGGAGTCTAGGGCATACAACTGGAAGACTGCAACAACAAATAGAAATACAAATCGTCATACTAAAAATGTTGATATACTTTCCGAGACTTCTTTTATGTCTTCTTTTTCATCTAAGGGATCTTTTAGACAGAAGTCATCACAAAAGACCAAGAGGAACTCCCAGGGCAACGGATCACATGAAAAGAATCCTAAAAAACGCATCACCGACTCACGCACAAACGCCGGCATCTCCAGTCCACACTTGGTGTCAGGTAAAATAGGTGGTGATGGTTCTTCCACACCGGTACCCATAGAGACAAATATTTCTCAAACCGATCGAGTAGTCAGTGGAACTCAACAGTCCCGAATGCCACAAGACTTTTTTTTAGTCAGTCCAGTAGACAATGCAGCAATGTGAATGCTTCCAGTTCTCAGGCACTGACATCTGCACTGACTGATAGACACAATCTTAATGTGGTGAACCTTTCCTCTTGTACTTTCAATGAGGTCAAACTTTCTGTTCTGGCCCGTGGCCTGAGTTTTTGTCCAGATCAGGATCTGAATAAGTTTGAGGTGACCAAGGATATTCAGTTATTCGTACACAAACTTATCCTAAAACAGTTATACTCTAAGGAGACACCCAAGGAACCTAATTTTAAGTCACAGGAACTGATCGCACTTGACAATCTGATATCACTGTTGGATGAAAACGAGCCCCCAGATCTGATTGACCAGATCGACCTAGAGCACCTGCTTGGCTGATTTGATCAATCTGATCTTCCCCAACCTCCCATTCAATCGTTCAAGAAAAAATCGGACAAATTCCCTGCCCTCAATACAAACTCTAATGTACCGGCCTTTGTAAAATTAACATGTAGTGAAAATCGGAAGATTAACACCAGTTCCAAAAAACTACACAATCTCAGTCCCAAAGAAAGTAAATCCCTTAAATCATTGGCCTCTAATCCTAATATCACCATAAAACCTTCGGATAAGGGGGGCAACATAGTCATTTTGGATAATGACCAGTATGTTGCAATTTGCAACAAAATATTATCCAATCAACAATGGTATTCTAGAATTTCATCTAGCAAAATTGACAAGTTTAACAAGAAATTTTACAAACTTGTAGATGAATCATATGCTGTTGACCTACTTACCAAATCAGAATATGACTATGTCAGGACCACCCTGCCCCGCATCCCAACATTCTATGCCCTACCATAACTTCATAAGGACATACGCAAACCATCGGGACGACCAATTATTTCAGGTAACCGAGAATCTAAGCCAGTTTATAGACGGTCATTTGCGACCATATGTGCTTAATATACCTAGTTATGTTAAGGATACCTTAGACCTTTTACAAATTATAGACAGTATCCGGGTTCCACCCAAGTCCCTATTGGTAGCTCTGGATGTGGAAGCTCTTTATAGTTCGATACCCCACGACAAGGGGCTTGCCTGTATTCGGCATGTGTTATCACGTGATGGCCGCCTTTGCGCAAGGAAAAGACACTTTTTGATTGACGCCTTGGACTTTATTTTAAATCACAATTGCTTTACGTTCAATGGCAGTTTCTTCCTCCAGGTACAGGGGGTTGCGATAGGGACTTCATGTGCCCCATCGTATGCCAATCTGTACCTGGGGGAATGGGAGAGCATGCTGAGACAGTCCGAATCTATACGTCCATACATGGACAATGTGGTGATTTGGCGTCGATACATCGACGACGTTCTGTTTGTCTGGGATGGTACCCCAGATAACCTCCAGAGATTCTTACAGGAACTGAATAACAAGCCTTTCAACCTCACCTTCACCATGACATTTCACGAATGGAACATTACTTTCTTGGATGTGACAATCCACAAACAACATGATGGCTCACTCGCTAGCTCGTTATATTGTAAACCGACTTCTGGAAACTCTATTTTACATGCCACTAGTTTCCATCCCCAACCTTTGATTTGCTAAATTCCCTATAGCCAGTACCTACATGTCAGGCGGAACTGCACAAGCGACAAAGTCTTCAAACGAGAGACCGACTTGCTGATGGGGAGACTCCTGGCACGTGGGTATTCTAAAAAATGCCTAAAGAAGGCCTTTAAACGTGCCTGTTCAAAAACTAGACATGAGCTTATTTTCAATGCGGAAGCTAACAAGAACAAAACCAATCCAATCCGCATAGTTACTAAGTTCTCTAACCAACATACGATGGTTAAAAGCATCATTGAACGATATCGGCATGTCCTTAAATTAGACGCCATCATTGGCCCTTTTGTACAGGATAAACCATCTTTCACCTTTAGGCGTGCTAGATCCATTAGGGATAATTTTGGTATCTAGCGAATACTCAGGTGGTGGTGAGGGCAAACGAGATCCGTACAAACGTCCTGGAACTTTTCGCTGTGGTGGTTGCCCATACTGCCAATTTATGAACATCAAGCCTAACATTAGATTACCCAATGGTCACAAATACACACCAAAGCATTTTGCAAATTGCAAAACAATTGGTGTGGTATACTTATTAATGTGTGACTGCGCATGTTATTATGTGGGCAAGACAAACCAGGAGTTCTGACGGCGAGCATATTGCCACATAGCTTCAATGAAATCATGCAATCCCAGCTTACAGCTGGGTAGACACGTCTCCACTTTTCATGCGGGTATTTTCCCCAAAATGTAATTCTTGATCTTGGATCGTGTTCACCCAGGGCTACTCGGTGGGGATTGGAACAAAACTTTATTGCAAAAGAAACAGAAGTGGATCTATCGCCTCCAGGCCACTAAGGCACCTGGCATCAATGATGCCACTTCCTTCAGACCTTTTTTGGAGGGCTTCACCTCGGGGGGATCCCCCCGGGGTGAATAACCCCCATTTTCTGTAAAACCACTAGTCGGTGCAGTCTAACATCGCCACATGTTTTTTCCTGTGATTTGGGGCTCTCTAGTTTCTCCTCCCCCTCTCCTCATTTATATCCTGACAGATCTTGATCAACATCATTGGACCATAATGGGACAATTGATGGAGACAGGCATATGATGATGTGCTGTTCGGTGATTGTGCGCTTATTTCATGTAGAGGTTATCATTGATATCCATTTGTGTCCTTCTTTTTTTCTACCGGTCCCTACCTTTTATATGTTTCCTTGTTTTTTTCATTGTTATAGTTAGCCTCCTGCCTTTCTGTTTTTTCCCTGTGTCATTTTGCAGTTCCATTTGTGCATCCCCCTTAGTCCTCAGAATGAATATTGGTGCCACTGGGGTCCTGGACTTTAAGCCAATGCAGATCTGAGGGATTGTCCGGTCTGCATCCGGATATTTCACTCGGAGCATGGGGGCCAATAATGCCATCCTTTGTTTGGCAGTGTTTGGCCTCCTTCCTCATGATCGCTGATGGCCGGGATATATTTATCCCGTTACCATAGCGATCAGCGCGCCATGGGCCCCTGACGCGGGCGTCAGCTCCCTCCCAGCACTTGTCTATCTGTTCCAGGATGTGATGTCATCCTCTCCTGGACTGGACTCGTGTGTGGGGTTTGGGGGCTGGCCTGCGTGCCGGGGACTCGGAGGGCGACCCCTCCCACTAATGATGACGCTCGTCCCAGTCAGCTGTTAGGCATCTGCTCTTAATGAGCAGTGCTACTTAGGCTGCACGTGAAGATGCCTGATTCCATGACGGTATGGGCATCGGACCGAACGTGCAGCCACTCAAGTCCTTTAAGGTAAGCCATGTAGCTTTCCCCCACATATCACACGTGTAATAATGTCTCTTGGAGCTCAGTGTGTATTTACATGCAGAGTACAAGTACATTGGTCTATGCTTATGGAGGATTCTCCATATGACAGCCTGAGTTATCTCTATTTACTGTTTTTGTTCTTTAATTTAATTTTATTCCAGAGCCTCTACTCCTTATTTACTTTTCTTGCTATTGTAGCCACTGACTGCAGGGGCTTCATGGGTGCATTTTTCCTTCATAATGGTATTATAGACCAGACAGTGCCGCATGAGATACCCTCACTTTAGCCTGCACAGGGGTAATTCACCCTATATGCGCTGACAGGTATATATAGAATGCACACATCTAGCCCTGTCAATCTCTAGCAGGTGCGTGTTGAATAAGACACAACTCTTTCTTCCCCTTTTTTATGGCATAGTTTCTATTATACTGCTTTCTCTTCCCCCCAGCTGACAACAACACTCTACAATAATCAACATCTATAGTGTCACAAGCTGGTGGGCAGGACGCCCTTTGTGTCTTGTCCTGGGTTATGGACGCGCTCGGCCCTCTAGTGACAGCAGCGGCTCTCAGTTCTGAACTCCACTGGCAAATCATTCCGTCCCTTCTCCTTTTAAAATTGGATGCTATTTGATGCTGGATGAGGAACAACACGGTTAGAACATTTTTTGCATTATATTATGATGTTCATGCTATGTAAATATATTTAAACACTATATCATGCTTGGTTCATATGGTGTTGTTTACTTTGCTTTTTTTTCTTTTTTTCTTTTTTCATAAAATGTCTCTAGACAGATATATACCTCACCATCAGCCCCTGAAGAAGAGGTCTCAACATTTATAAAACCTTGAAACGCATCGGGTTTTACTGTACAGCTTTTTCTTGCTGAAACAGCTCTTGTGGGGTTAAGTGTACCTTTGAAATTTGTCATGTATATTTGCTGTATCATCATCATCTGAAATTTTGGCATCCACCCTTTCCTTTTTATTACCATTTGCTATGTCTTTTAAACTTTTTGATAAATAAAATTACTGTTTATATTTTTTGATGTACTGTTTTGAGACTCCTGCCCTACAAAGTCCCACTAAGAGGAAAACCCCCCATTGTGTATCTATATAGGGATGTGGGCAGGTTGTCTCTTTCCACAAAGTCCCTGTCACTATTTTATGTCTATATATCTTTTCATGTGACAACACTGAAGAAATGACACTTGTCTACAATGTAAAGTAGTGAGTGTACAGCTTGTATAACAGTGTAAATTTGCTGTCCCCTCAAAATAACTCAACACACAGCCATTAATGTCTAAAATGCTGGCAACGAAAGTGAGTACACCCCTAAATGAAAATGTACAAATTGGGCCCAGAGTGTCAATATTTTGTGTGTTCATCATTATTTTCCAGCACTTTCTCAACTCTTTTGGGCATGGAGTTCACCAGAGCTTCACAGGTTGCCACTGAAGTCCTCTTCCATGCCTCCATGAGGACACCATGGAGCTGGTGGATGTTAGAGACCTTGCACTCCTCCACCTTCCGTTTGAGGATGCCCCACAGATGCTCAATAGGGTTTAGGGCTGGAGACATGCTTGGCCAGTCCATCACCTTTACCCTCAGCTTCTTTAGCAAGGCAGTGGTCATCTCGGAGGTGTGTTTGGGGTCGTTATCATGTTGGAATACTGCCCTGTGGCCCATTCTCCAAAGGGAGGGGATCATGTTCTGCTTCAGTATGTCACAGTACATGTTGGCATTCATGGTTCCCTCAATGATCTGTAGCCCCCCAGTGCCGGCAGCACTCATGCAGCCCCAGAGAAAGACACTTCCACCACCATGCTTGACTGTAGGCAAGACACACTTGTCTTTGTCCTCCTCACCTGGTTGCCGCCACACACGCTTGACACCATCTGAACCAAATAAGTTTTTCTTGGTCTCATCAGACCACAGGACATGGTTCCAGTACTCCATGTTCTTAGTCCGCTTGTTTTCAGCAAATTGTTTGCGGGCATTATCTTTAGAAGAGGCTTCCTTCTGGGACGAAAGCCATGCACACCAATTTGATGCAGTGTTCGGCATATGGTCTGAGCACTGACAGGCTGACTCCCCACCCCTTCAACCTCTGCAGCAATGCTGGCAGCACTCATACGTCTATTTTCCAAAGACAACCTCTAGATATGACGCTGAGCACGTGCACTCATCTTCTTTGGTCGACCATGGCGAGGCCTGTTCTGAGTGGAACCTGTCCTGTTAAACCACTGTATGGTCTTGGCCACCGTGCTGCAGCTCAGTTTCAGGGCCCTGACATCTTCTTATAGCCTAGGCCATCTTTATGTAGATCAACAGTTCTTTTTTTCAGATCCTCAGAGACTTATTTGTGACAACACTGAAGAAATGACACTTTGCTACAATGTAAAGTAGTGAGTGTACAGCTTGTATAACAGTATTAATTTGCTGTCCCCTCAAAATAACTCAACACACAGCCATTAAACCAGGAAATGTGTTCCAAGGAGCAGGAAATTACGTCAGTGGCACCGAAAATACATCGACATGTTTCGCCAACCTACAGGGAATGCTCTTCCTGGTTTCTGGAACGTTATAACACCTTGTAGGTTGGCGAAACATGTCAACGTATTTCCGGTGGCACTGTTGTCATTTCCTGCTCCTTGGAATGCACTTTCTGGTTTCTGGAACGCATGCCGTGAGCAGCATCCGGATCCATCTCTAATCCCTTTACATGCCTGTTTTTATCAACTATTTTGTAAGTACCCATTTGTATCTGGAATAAATCCCTTTTCAAATGGTACTTTTCACTATTAGTCCCATTTTTGTATCCTTTTTTGGTGCCTGGTGATTCTGCTGAGAAATTCCAAAAAGAAATCCTTTGATCTGATGTGCACAACACCACTCCTGAGCTTCTCTGGATACCATCACATAAGCCTGAAGTGACCTTCAGACTGCAAAGCTGGGGGGTCATCACCATTTGGTGAATGGGGACACATGTGTGGGTGGCGTTTCTGCACCTGAAAAGTCCTGGAGCATCTGTGGTCCATTGTACGTCAAAATTTTTTTTTTTGCGTTGCGGATTTGAACATTCAGCACATTTATTTGGACTTTATTTATATGTTTTTTGCTTTATATATATGTATATTTTTTTGCTTTATATATTCACATCTGCACTCATCTACACTTAGTCACACATGTTAATAGTATTTGGGGGTGCCACATTTCCATAATTTTATTTTTCTAGTGAGTAGCACTTTGTGTGTGGCAGCTGCTTTAGTTTTCCTTTTCACTGTTTTTTCACCATTCAGCATGTGTAAAGTATATTATTCACATCTCCAACAAGGCAGGATGGGAGCAGCTTAAGGGCAGCCACCCTATTGCATCACACCGCAGAGCTAAGCAGGTGCAGGGTGCTGCTGACTCCCCGCTTACTTTGAAAAGTTCTTTGGTGTGGGCCTTTTTTGACACGTGTGCAGCAGATTGCACCGTTGCTGTTTACAACATATGTATGAAGTGTATCAAGCGCTACCAAAACAGCAGCCGCTTGGGCACCACATGCTTGAGCAGATATATGACGACCTCCCATTCAGTGTGTTGGCAACAGTACTTAAAGGACCCACATCAAAGAACAATAGGATAAAAAGAAAAATAAAAAAGAAGATTGGGACTTTAGATGAGACACTAAGTCTCCATCCCTGTGCATGTAAGAAAATAGGAGGTTGGGACTTTGAGTGAGGTGGGCCAATGAGACCAGAGGGACAATCACAATTGCACAAAACATTTATTGATACATAATAACAATTGGACACAAATAAATTACAAAAAGAATAATAATATCCAATCATGTAACAATCCCATCTTGCCTGTTGGATGGGGAACATAATGAACAGCCCCCAAATGGTACAGGATAAAACAACTGAGAAAAATTGATTCATAGCAGTAGCATGAGGTCGCAAAATAAACATAAAAGCTTATAGATGTATGGACCTAATAAAGTCTATAATTAATATGGTGCTTGTCGTAGGCCCGACGCGTTTCGTGTATCAAACACTCTTCAGGGGCAATATAGCACCAAGATCTAAAAGGGAAGAAAAAAAGGGGGGATGGTATGATAGAAGACTGGATAAGGTGCAAAAAATGCACTAAGAGCAAAATAAACATAAAAAGGAGACTAGCAGCCACTAAGCCCCCATAGAAACTCACATGTTACAGGAATGCGAACTCCAAGAGGTCCACAGGCAGCTGGCCACCTAATAACTCAGGTCCGGGAGCTGAGGGAGGAGTTTAGAGAACTATTCTTTTTGTAATTTATTTGTGTCCAATTGTTATTATGTATCAATAAATGTTTTGTGCAATTGTGATTGTCCCTCTGGTCTCATTGGCCCACCTCACTCAAAGTCCCAACCTCCTATTTTCTTACACATCAAAGAACAAGGCGGACCTCTCCTTGCTCCTCATCAGCTGGGATCTCCAACCCTACTATAACTTTAGTCCTCTCAGAAACCTGCACTGAGAGGAATGAAGGTATAGAAATAGGTGTACCAAGTACTTGCAGCCAATCTGCTAGCGGTTCACCAACATCGGATTTTAGCAGGCAAATTTCCCTACCCCGGTTGCTAAACCATCAAAAGAAATTCGGTCCCAGCCATCCACATGCTCAGCATCTGAATGCTAGCTTGGCCAATTTGCTAGCACTGCAACTGCTGCTTTTTCAGCTGGTAGACTCTGCCCCCTTTCATGAATTTGTGGAATGTGCGGTACCTCAGTGGCAGGTTCCCAAACAGCATTTCTTTTCACGGAAGGCCATTCCGGCTCTCTACCAGCATGTGGATGGCAATGTCTTGGCCTCGTTGGAAAGGACGGTCAGCAGTAAGGTGCATATTACTGCTGACTCATGGTTCAGCAGGCATGGACTGGGATGTTACCTTTCTTTCACGGGCACTGGGTAACTCTGCTGGCAGCTGGGAAGGATGCAGGACAGGGTTCAGTATTGTTGGAGCTTGTTCCGCCACCATGCCTCCAAAATGCTAGTGGTCATTCTGCCACAGCTGTCTCCTCCACCCCCTCATTTCTTCTTCCTCTATGGCCTCTCCCTCTTCAGATTTGTCCTCTGAACCAGTGGTGCTCCGTAAGCGTCCAAGGGGCTACACAAGCACTCAGGCAAAAAGAAGCCATGTGGTGCTTGAGTTGGTCTGCTTAGGGGACAGGAGCCACACTGGGGCAGAGGTTCTGTCAGCTCTGCAGGGGCAGGCTCAGAGGTGGTTGACGCCACGCCAGCTTCAGCCAGGAATGGTTGTATGCGACAATGGCACCAACCTCCTCTCCGCCCTCTGACAGGGACACTTGATCCATGTTCCATGTTTGGCTCATGTTCCATGTTTGGCTCATGTCCTGAATTTGGTGGTGCAGCAGTTCTTGAGCAGGTACCCAGGCTTACAGGATGTATTATTCGTGCCTCAGTCTATGTTTGAGGTCATTAAAGAATAAAAATGTTTGTCTTTATGCATCAGATCTTATAAAATGTTTTCTGAGAAAAGAGAAATCGTGCTTCATTTTTGTCACATTTCTTGGTAACTAAAAGTCTGTTATCTGGTTTGTACAAATTCATCTCAGTGTGTTATGAATTATTAATATTGATCATTTACTTCATATATGGGCACACATTGATCACCTGGAGAAGACCATTACTCTCAGCAGAGGGATATTTTTTCAACAAAAGATGATTAAGATTCAGGTTTGGGGTCAAGCATGAATTCAGGTACAAGGGAATATGAAAACACTGCGCTCTAATAGCAAAAATAAAATATATGTGAGCCAGCAGCTGCATACATTGTGACAAACAATAACTGGTAAATGGGAAAAAAATGCAGCGCTAAGAAGTATTAGGAAGTTAGGGTGTAGTGAAACAATTAAGTAAGAGATGCTGTACAAGAAACTGCCTTCCAGTAGCCCTACTTCCATCACGGGGTCTGGATCAAATCTGTCCCCGGCTTCTCCTTGGAACACATCCTTGAGGTCTATTGGCTGATATCCAGTTGGCGGCCCTTCCTGATGTTTCTTTACCCCACCAGAGAAGTCGAGAAGTGAGACAGAGGTTTCACCGTTCCGGATATCGTTTTCCAGCCTAGGTTTGGCTCCATGCATCATTGACTCCATGTCATATGACAGTGGAGTCCACGTCATCTGGTAAGAGTACCCATCTTATCTTACTTCCTGATGTTTTCATTCTGATGCCCCATATCGAGATGTTGGTTTACAGCTATGGAAGTTCTGTACCCCGTTGTTGACTCACAGTCATAGATCCACACCGTGCACCATTGACTTTATTTTCTAGTTTCACATCATTTTTTGGTCCATACCAGTTCCTCTTAATAATTTGAGTTTGGAATCATCCATTTACCATATGTGGACACTTTATACTGTGTTTGTTCATTTCATTTCACTTATAGTTTTTGCACATATGCTTTACTGTTCAGTACAGCATCTCTTACTTAATTGTTTCACTACACCCTAACTTCCTAATACTTCTTAGCGTTGCATTTTTTTCCCATTTAAGCATGAATTCAGGATGGATTTTCAGGACTAAAATGGGCTAAATTTTGGTAAAATTGTCCTCACATCCATAATGTCCTGCATACATTTTAACGTGGATTTGATATTTAGGATTAATAATCTACAGTTTTTTTAATTTTGGCAGAATGCGTGTTGTGGGAATTTTCCACACACCCAATAATGCCCAGAATAAACTTTTCCTGGTCTGGCGCCAAGTGTCTCTAGCTTTCCCAGGTAGCTTTGTAAAAGTTTCCCTCTCCCCTACTCTCTGGTTGCATAGACCCCTGGGAGTCGTAGTCTTTTCCTAGCAGAGCTCAGTCCCACTTGGAGCTGATGTAAGTACATATTTCAGGATCCTTTTTTTCAACCCCCCCTCTTCCCTTAGCATGGGGTATGAGCTAATCAAAGGGATACAATGGACGTCAATATGAACTTAATGTGCGGACATGCTGAGACTTGCTGTCCCCAGTGCTTAATGCAAACATTTATTCTGTACTAAAAGGTCCTGATTCCTTTATATAGATCTTTATATCACTAGAGGGATCAACAGCAGGAGAAAGGAGGTCCTGATTCCTCTATATAGATCTTTATATCACTAGAGGGGTCACCAGCGGGAGGAAGGAGGTCCAGATTCCTATATATTGATCTTTATATTAGTAGAGAGATAACCAGCAGGAGGATGGAGGTCCTAATTCCTCTATATAGATCTTTATATCACTAGAGGGGTCACCAGCGGGAGGAAGGAGGTCCTGATTACTCTATATAGATCTTTATATCACTAGAGAGATAACCAGCAGGAAGATGGAGGTCCTAATTCCTCTATATAGATCTTTATATCACTAGAGGGGTCACCAGCGGGAGGAAGGAGGTCCTGATTACTCTATATAGATCTTAATATCACTAGAGGGATCACCAGCAGGAGGATGGAGGTCCTGATTCATCTATATAGATCTTTATATGACTAGACGGATCACCAGTAAGGATGAGCTTCGAGTTTGAGTCGAACCCATGTTCGACTTGAACATTGCCTGTTCGACCGTTCGAACGTTATAGGCCGTTCGCGCCAAATTCGAGTGGCGCGTTGTGGCCCATAATTCACTGCGGCATTGCAGTGCTTTGCTGGCTGATGATTGGCCAAGCATGCACTATGACCCGCATGCTTGGCCAATCACAGTGCCGTCTGTACAGAGAGCCGTATTTGGCGAAAGCCAGGGTGGCTTTGGCCAATTATGGCTCAGGGGGTTTAGTACACGCCCCACACTATATAAGGCTGCCTGCATGGTGGCCTTGTGTAGTGTGTTGCAGCGGTGGAAGAGATAGACAGAGAGACAGTGTCATTTGATTTAAGTTAGATAGAGTAGGCAGGCGAGTCAGTTAGCTGCACTTACAGTGTATTGTGTATATATATGCATCCTAGGTGTTGTGTATATGTATGTATATATATATATATATATATACACACTGTATTCAGTTTAGCTAGATCCGTTCCTGTTATTCTCTTCCTACTGACAGGCAGGTAGGTGTTTTTACAGTATTTACAGCTACCTGAAGAAAACTGCTGGTGTTCTTCTGCTCCTATTAGTTCCACAGGCAGGCAGCTACAGTATTTACAGTTAGTGTAGTGCGTCCTCTGCACAGTGTGCACCTAAAGCTACCTGAAGACTAGGAATGAGCCGAACACCCCCCAGTTCGGTTCGCACCAGAACCTGCGAAAGAACCGAAAGTTTGCGTGAACTTTAGAACCCCATTAAAGTCTATGGGACTCGAACGTTCGAAATCAAAAGTGCTAATTTTAAAGGCTAATATGCAAGTTATTGTCCTAAAAAAGGTTTGGGGACCCAGGTCCTGCCCCAGGAGACATGTATCAATGCAAAAAAAGTTTTAAAAATGGACGTTTTTTCGGGAGCAGTGATTTTAATGATGCTTAAAGTGAAAAAAAAAGTGAAATATTCCTTTAAATATCGTACCTGGGGGGTGTCTATAGTATGCCTGTAAAGTGGCGCGTGTTTCCCATGCTTAGAACAGTCCCTGCACAAAATGTCATTTTTAAAGGAATAAAAGTAATTTAAACTGCTTGCGGCTTTAATGTAATGTCGGGTCCCGGCAATATGGATTAAAATCAGTGAGGCAAACGGCATGGGTACCCCCCCAGTCCATTACCAGGCCCTTTGGGTCTTGTATGGATATTATGGGGAACCCCGCACCCAAATTAAAAAAAGGAAAGGCGTGGGACCCCCAGGCCCTATATACTCTGAACAGCAGTATACAGGCGGTGCAAACAAGACAGGGACTGTAGGTTTGTTGTTAAGTAGAATCTGTTTGTAATTTTGAACTGGTACATTTTTAAAGTGTAGCTCCAGCCAAAAAATCTATTTTTAAGCTTTTTGGAAAATATAGGGAAGGGTTATCACCCCTGTAACATTTGTTTTGCTGTCTGCACCTCTTCAGAAGATTTCACCTCACTTTCTGTCCCAATGACAAATGTTTTTTGAAAATTTTGAGTTTTTAGTGAAACAAGGATTGGTGATAAAGCATCAGTGAAGAGGAGACACATTTTTCCCATATTAACTCTTACAGGAGAGAATTTCCATTCCTAGGGGTAGATTTCATCTCACTTCCTGTTGTCTCCTTCCGTTTGCAAGTAGGAGTTGTTTGTAAGTTGGATGTTTGAAAGTAGGGGCCTGCCCTATATACTCTGCAGAAATATTATATCAAGAATTGTAATTACATGCACCTGTTGAACAGGGGCAGAAAAATTGGGCCTTTGGTGGTGGTGGTGGTGTTGTCACAACACTGTAAGCCCTCACAGTTACTCTTGGTGGGTGCAGGAATAGGCCCTGCTGTGAAATATTAGATCAAGAATTGTAATTACATGTCCCTGTTGAACAAGGGCAGAAAAATTGGGCCTTAGGCACTGGTGCCACAACACTGCAACCCCTCACAGATGCTATAGTTGGAGCACAGAAATGAGCCCTGCTGCAAAGTATTGCAGCAAAAATTGTAATTATACGCCCCTGTTAAACAGGGGCTGAAAATTTGGGCCTTGGGCACTTGTGCTGGTGCCACAACACTGCAGCCCCTCACAGATACTCTAGCTGGAGCGCAGGAATGAGCCCTGCTGCAAAGTATTGCATCAAAAATTGTAATTTTACGCCCCTGTTAAATAGGGGCAGAAAAATTGGGCCTTGGCCACTGGTGGCGGTGCCCAGAACCAAAAATGTTCTTACAAGCTATCAACATGAAAATTGAGAAGGAAGAGGATTGTCACTCAGCATAACAGGATAGTGACTCAGCATCAGCATAGGCAGTCTTGAAGGGATCTCACATTAAAAAAAAATCAATCGGTTACATCAGAATCAGGTGCTTGGTAGCTGGTGATCCAAGACTGATTCATTTTTATGAAGGTCAGCCGGTCGACCGATTCGGTGGACAGGCACACCCTGTGATCGGTTACAAAGCCTCCAGCAGCACTAAATGTGTGTTCCAAAAGAATGCTGGATGCAGGACATACTGTGCAAGCTCTGGCCAGTGATCCATCCTCAAGACCCACTAACCAAGAGGATTTCTGGTGGGAAAGGTGTCCAAGTCTGATCTTGCCCCTAGGTAATCCTGCACCATGTGAATCAGACGCTGGCGATGGTTGCTGGAACCGATCAGACCTTGGGGTCTGATCTGTCTGGGGACTAAAAAATTGTCTGAACGCATCGGTCAGACGGCCACTTTCTCCACTGCTCCTTCTATGACTGACCGAAGCCTCAGCAACATATTGTCCGGGAGGACCAGGAAATTGTAACCTCCCAGGCTCTGGAAACGCGTTGCACAAACTTTTCTGCAAGGCCTCCTGAAGATGTTTCATCCTCTGCTCCCTCTGCAACGGCAAGATAAGGTCCGCAACCTTACCCTTGTAACGTGGATCAAGGAGGGTTGCCAGCCAGTAATCATCCCTCCCCTTGATACCACGAATACGAGGATCCTTCCGCAGGCTTTGCAGGATCAGGGAGGCCATGCAGCGTAGGTTTGCTGAGGCATGCGGTATAGAGTCCTCTGGGTCACTAAGGATGACATGATCCGCAGCCACCTACTCCCAGCCACATACAAGTCCATGGGTTTCTTTAGACTGTAAATGATCCCTTGAAGACTGCTGCTGATGCTGAGTGCCAGGCTCCACCTCCATGCTGACACAA
>JBBHAA010003418.1:102500-132908 GCA_037953035.1 Aquarana catesbeiana
AAAGAGGGACTCTGCTGGGAATGCCTAATGTAAGGAGAGACTCTGCTGGGGGCACCTGATATAAGGAGGGACTCTGCTGGGAATGCCTGTTTTAAGTAGGAACTCTGCTGGAGGTAACTATGTAGAGGGGAGGGGGGTAATATGCACAGGGGGGCAACTATAGGGAGGGGGTAACTATGTACAGGGGGTAATATGTACAGGGGGAGGGGGTAATATGTCTGAGGGTAATTATGGGGAGGGGGGTAACTATGTACAGGGGGGTAACTATGGGGAGGGGGTAACTATGGGGAGGGGGTAACTATGTACAGGGGGGTAACTATGGCTATGCTTGGGACACTGATGTAAGGACTGGGCTCCACTGGGGACACTGATGTATGGAAGCACTTGGGCTCCACTGGGGACATTGATGTAAGGTGTACCCAGTGGAGCCCTGGTGCTTCCTTACATCAGTGTGCCCAGCAGAGCCCCAATACTTACATCAGTGTCCCAAGCGGAGCCCCAATCCTTACATCAGTGTCCCCAGTGGTATGCCTGATGTAAGTAGGGACTCTGCTGGGGGCACCTGATGTAAGGAGTGACTCTGCTGGGGGCACCTGATGTAAGGAGGGACTCTCCTGGGAATTCCTGATGTAAGGAGGGACTCTGCTGGGGGCACCTGATGTAAGGAGGGTCTCTCCTGGGAATGCCTGATGGAAGGAGGGACTCTGCTGGGGGCACCTGATGTAAGGAGGGACTCCGCTGGGGGCACCTGATGTAAGGAGGGACTCTGCTGGGAATGCCTAATATAAGGAGGGACTTTGCTGATAATGCCTGATGTAAGGAGGGACTCTGCTGGGGGCACCGGATGTAAGGGGGGACTCTGCTGGGGGAACCTGATGTAAGCAGGGTCTCTCCTGGGAATGCCTAATGTAAGGAGGGACTCTGCTGGGAGCATCTGATATAAAGACAGACCCTGGTGGGAATGCCTGATGTAAGGAGGGACTCTGCTGGGGGCACCGGATGTAAGGGGGGACTCCGCTGTGGGCACTTGATGGCATCTGGTGGCAGGCAATGTGGCAAGTTACATGCTCAGGGCTCCCGCTGATTATGCATTATGGTGAATTGAATGATTTAATTTTATATTACAATGTAATAATAGAAATAATGCGCTTCAATCATCCTGACACCATAACAACCATGGTGCCGGGATGATTGAAGCGCTAACACCAGGTGTTTGGAGTATCTTTATCTGCTGATTGTTAAACTTTCTGGAATACACATATTTATATTGTTATGTAGGATCTGGGCCTGGTGTCCCTCCATCCCTTTTTCTTTCCTTCCTTCTCTCTCCTTCCCTCCCTCCCTATCCCTTTCTTTTTCTCTCTCTCCCTCGTTCATCTCAGACTCTAACCACACACCCTTTGAGCCATGCCCCTCTAAGCCATGCCCAATATTTTGCTTAAACCACGCCACATTTTTTCTTTTTTCAGCTATGCCTACAAATGAATGCCCTCCCCCTAATTATAATAAGGCTCCGCCTACAGGCAGAAAAGTGTCCCTATATTTTTTTTACAATGTTGGCAACTATGCCATTGGAAGATTTCCCTCTATTACTTTTGTGGGGACAGCCTAAAATTTAGGATTTTCTTTTAATTTCACTTTCAATGATAATGATAACAGGACAAATAGAGAGGGGGAATTGCCATATCGGGGGTACAGACAGCAATAAAAAAAACTGACATCTGTTTCTTTTTTAAAGAGAAAAAAATTTAACTCTGGGCACAATTGTATTTTCTTTGTTTTTCTTTATTTTCTTTGTAGTATTAAGTGTGTATATTTGTGCAAGTACCTAAATTTCAACAGATGGGGAGCAAGAAGGAACCACAACAGGTGTTGCAGTGCAAGAAGTATCCTGATAGGAGGAAAGGCTGACACAGATGAGCTCATTAGTCTGCTGCTTCTCCTCCCATCAGGATAAGCCCCGGAGCAAAGGAACTAAGTGTAGGGGCCGCATGACTGGGGGGGCGCTGTTGTTAGTGCAACAGGAAGCTGTGGGCAGGAAGGGGTGTTGTGGGCTGTGGGACTAAGGGCGGTTCTTAGGTTCATTTGACATGAGGAGCGGGGCGGGGCTTATTCAGTCGGATAGTCAGTGGGAGAGGTAACACACAGGAGAGTGTTTTCCCTCCCTCCCTACCTATAGGCAGGAACTGTGAATGTGTGTGGGTTTTGTGTGTTGTTTTCTTTTTGTGTTTCTTTTTGTTTCAGGTACTGGTGGCCGGATATCTCTGGTTCCTGAAGGTCGAAATGGTGGTGGTATATACATTTATATATATATATATATATATATATATATATATATATATATATATATATATATATATATGGTGTGGTACGGGTTGGGACCTATCTTGGTATCTTCGCTATGTGGTAAGATGGACTATCAGTCATCGAGCTGAAGGTGGTAAGCATTTGTCACTGAGTTGTATCCTTCGCGGCTAGTGGCCAGGATGCTGTGGTGTGGTGGTGGTCAGCCGATGAGATAGTGGTACCTTCTTTCAGGAACCTCAGACGTAGCAGTAACATGTTTTCGGTTATAAATATGTGTTTTATATATATATATTTATTTTATATATATATATATTTATTTAAAGAAAAAGTTATTATATAATGTTGTTGTTTGGATTTAATAAAGGGGCCTTTTAGTGGCCATTTAATCCAGACAGTGTGTCGTGTTTCATTGGAAAGGTAAGAATAATTATGGTGGTGGTAAGTGGGGGATTTTTTTAGGCTGTGGCAGCTAACATATCAGCCTTACACCAGTCATGGCCTAATCACAGGATGGGAAAGAAACTTGTAAGTGAAGGTGCATCAGAAAATTCAGGTCCCCCTTTGCCTGACACGCAGGACTGTTATCTGGCATTGCTGTGTAAATCTCAGAACTAGATGGATACAAATACAAAACTGTAAGAAGGAAAACGGCTCCCGTGTTTGTATGTTCCCTGTGCACTTTGCGGTTTGTATGTTACTTTTATTCAAATTGCTTCAATTGCACAGGATTCTCTTTGAGCATTGTTCAGTAGCATGGGATTCTTTGTTAATAGACAGTGGACACAGCCACAGGTGTTAATTTCCCAGGCGTGTGGGTGCCGGTGTATGGCTCAAACACAGACACGGACCACTCACTCCGTGCCCCGTGTCAAATTAGGACCTGAGGCTGTGTTCATACAGCTGCTGCGTCCCCATAGAGAAACAGGTGGCCCCCAGATGCATGAACAAACCACGTAATCACATTGAACTCACATTGAAGCTGTAACTTATAGTCTCAGTAAAATAACAGACAGTGACTCGATCCAAATGACATCTTGCAGATAGCAGAACGTTTAAAACCAAAACTTGTGCAGATTTTAACAGATGAATATCAGATACAGTAGGTCAGAAAATCATAGCCTGCCTAGCTCCAGCAATTACATGTGCTCAGAACTGAAACTAAAGACACACAGAAAAAGAAGGTGAGACTAGAAATACAGAGCATCTTCTAGCCGTGGAGTGAAGAAGGAACAAAATAATTTAAAGGCAGGGGGGGCGTGGCTAGCCAGCGGAGCAGATGTTTGCATACTAAGACAGCTCCGTCTTATCCTGGGCTATAGCGGGGAAATACAGCGACTAAGAGCCTTGTTCCCAGGCAACGACTATAACACCTACAGCGGGCTCACCCCCTGATGCCTTCCCACAAGAGAAATGAGCTTACAAGACCAGGGAAGATGATGGACTTTCTTATTCAGCCGCGCCATCTCCATGTCAAAGATGGTGCCAGCAGACACAGTGGAGACTCACGCGGCTCATATAAACAGCGGGGACTAGACATGAAGTAGGACAGAAGCTGCAGCAACATCAGCCTGCAACAGGGACACAGCCAATACCCAGCACCTCCTTCTACCTCATCCAGCCCAGCTAAAAGCAGACAAAAAATGTCATTAGCTCCGGCAGACACTGTGGAAGTAAGCGGTTTTAATTCCTCACTAGATGACACCAGGGAGTTACAAGACTCCATTACTGACTTTCCCACACTAAACCAGCCAGTTATGGATACTACTCTTAAAGACATGCTGGTGTCTCTTCGCTCCACTCTGCATGCTGACATACTGACCATTACCCAGCAATTCAAGTCAGAGGTATCAGCAATATCTAACAGAGTCTCATGCATTGAAACCAAATTGGGCGAGTTTGCAACCAACTTTAATGACATGGTTGATGCCCACAATGACAGGGACGATGAGATTATGAATATTAAAACAAAACTGGCCGATTAGGAAGACAGATCGAGACGTAACAACGTCAAAATACGGGGGATCCCCGAATCGGTCAAACCCCCGGAGCTGAAAGAATACTTCCTTAACCTCATGAAGGCTGCACTTTCAGATGCGCCACTAGGGGACCTGGTCATCGATCGCATTCACTGACTACCAAGGCCCAGGAACATTCCGCCACACCTTCATAGGGATACTATAGTTTGGTCCACTTTTATCACATTAAGGCTCAGTTCATGATGGCAGCAATAAGAGGCGAAAATCTGCCTTTAAAAATGCAAGAATTATCCTTTTTTGCTGACCTCTCTGCATAAACTATGCAGCAACGCAGGCAGCTGGCCACCATAACCAAACCACTGATTAACCATCACAGCCAGTACATATACGGAAACAGGCTGAAAGCTTACTGCTGTTCTAAATCTTCATCTTTAAATCCCCTGTTGGGCCAGGAGAATGCCACATAGTTCTTTGATCGCTCTACCCCCTAAGTTATAGCGGTAGATTATCCACACAGATTCCTCTCAGGATCGTCATTTTTATATATTTGTTTCTCTATCCCTCTTGTTTTTCTCCTCTTGTTCATCGTTACAGGAACAGAAATACGGGACTTCCAAATTGAACAGGACAGCCATCCAAGAACCCTCTCTCTAACCCCTCATCTCAACCTACCTCAACAACAAAATCAACGGTCCCAATGCTAGGGACTACTGGAACCCCATCAACTCAATTGCAAATAGCTACAAGGTACATTCCTCACACACTTTCAAAATGACTTTTAACATATCCTCACTAAACGTGAAAGGTCTGAACAGCCCACACAAATGCCAAATGGCTTAGAAGGAAGCAACCAGGCTCAAGAGTGATATCATCTGTTTCCAAGAGACACATTTTATTTCAGATAACCCCCCTTCTTTTAGTCACCGTAAATTCCCTCAAATATACATGGCAAATGGCCCTAAAAAGAAGGAAGGAGTAGCAATAGTAGTAAGAGACTCCATTCCTTTCTCACAGCTTGAAACCCACCTAGATACTTCAGGCAGATTTATCATTCTCATGTGTGAGATCTCCAAAATTAAATACACATTGGTAAATGTGTACCTACTGAACATTCACCAAATCCGCTTCTTAAAGAAGATATGGAAAAAAGTAGAATCCATGAAACAGGGGCATATAATTCTTTGTGGGGACTTTAATGCAATCCCAAACAAGGACTTGGACCTCTCCAACCCCATGCGTCACAAAAGTCGCAGGACAACCCTGGCACAATTCATCGCATCTTCAGGTCTCTTTGATGTATGGAGGTGCCAGCAATCTTCTGAAAAGGGTTTTACCTTTTTTCCCAACGTACACTACACGTATTCACGCATAGATCTGTTCCTGGTAGATAAATTCATGTTACAAAAGATTGTTAAATCCAATATATATGTTATATCTTGGTCTGGTCATGCTCCTATTTCCATTAGTGTGGGGGATCGCAGTGCTGAACCAAGAGCAAACAGATGGAGGAATGACATTTTCACCATCTAACAACCTGAAAATTTAAAACTAATCAGAAATGCTATGAAAGAATTCTTTGAACTAAATGCTCCTTCGGCGAACGACCCTTTCACACTCTGGAATACTCACAAAGTATTCATAAGAAGTTTGCTTATACAACTAAGTACTAGGCTCAAAAGGCAGCGGGCAAAGCTGCTCAATGACCTGCTAACTAAAATACAAACCCTGGAATCTTCTAACAAACAAAATTCCACACAAAAAAACAGAGATTTGTTGTGTTACGCTAGACAAGATTTGAGAACACACCTGATTTCCCAGCAAGAGAACCGCTTCCATATTTTAAAAGCAAATAACTTCCAATGCAGCAACAAAGCTGGGAAACTGCTGGCGAACCAGCTGAAAGAAAAAATGGTAAAACAAAAAATTCAACACATGTTGAACCCTAAATCCAAAAAAGTTGTGTCCAATCCCAAGGACATAACAGACGCTTTTTCAGCGATTACTATGAAGCCTTGTATAATCTTAAAGATGATCCAGATACCTTTCAACCCTCTGACAATTTGATTTCAGATTTCTTAGCGTCAATACACCTACCAAAAGTATCCCAAAAAGAACTATCCACACTTAATATGCCAATCTCAAAAATCGAAAAAATAATTAGAAGCATGCCCCACAACAAATCCCCCAGACCTGATGGATATTCATCCGAATACTATCAGCTGTTCCAAAATGAACTATCCCCGTACCTAAAGCAGATCCTTGATGCCGCAATGTCCAATGCCTCATTTCCAAAAGAAATGTTGACAGCAACTATTATAACGTTGCCAAAACCTGGTAAAGAATCTTCAGCTCCACAGAATTTCAGACCCATAACCTTATTAAATGTCGATGTTAAATTATATGCTAAACTAATCGCCAATAGATTGTCCTCCCTGTTACCGAAGCTCATCAACCAGGATCAGGTAGGTTTTGTATCAGGCCAGCAAGCCAATGACGCAACTAGAAGAATAATAAATATACTTCATCTAGCTGAAGAATTGGGAAGGCCTTCTCTGCTCCTCACTTTGGATGCAGAGAAGGCCTTTGACAGAGTACACTGGGGATATTTGTCCAAGGTTCTAGAGAAATTTGGTCTGACAGGTCTGATCCAACAATTCTAGCATTGTATTCCTCTCCATCTGCCTACGTGTTCACAGAGGGTATGTTCTCAAGAAATTTCCAACTAATGGGACGAGACAGGGGTGCCCTTTATCACAAATAATTTTTGCCATGGTTATGGAACCGCTAACAGAGAAGATCAGAAAACACGCATCAATTCAAGGCATCCCATCTCAGGACAAACAACATAAAATATCACTCTTTGCAGACGGCATTATACTGACCCTGTCTGACCCCTATGACTCTCTATCCGCAGCTCATGAGACACTTTTACTGTTTAGCAAAGTAGCATACTATAAGGTCAATGCATCCAAATCCAGCATTCTAGGAATAGCAATTGACAACTCCACCAGATCCGACATTCAAAAGGACTTTCCATACACGTGGTCCCCCAAATCTATATCCTACTTAGGAATCCAGTTGACTTCCCCTATCTCCAACCTGTTTCAAGCCAACTACTACCCTCTATTAAATGAATTCCAAAAGGATATTTCCAGATACCAGAAACACTATATCTCATGGAATGGCCACCTAGCAGCAAATAAAATGCTTCTACTCCCAAAACTAACATACATCTTCAGGGCTCTCCCGATTCCCATTCCACCATCATTTTTTATTTCTATGCAAAAACAAATGGTCAATTTCATATGGGCAGGCAAAAGAGCTAGATTTCCATCTCAAATGCAAGGGAAACACAAAACGGCGGGTGGACTGGTTATCCCAATATTGAAAGACTATTACTCAGCAGCAATCCTAGATCAGCTTAGAAACTGGTTTGACCAAAAGGAAACCAAACCTTGGTGCCAACTAGAACAGGCATGGCTGCACTCTAAACCTCCAAGGTCCTTCATATTAGCACACAATCTACAACACACAATTATCTCGACAGACCACTCCACCATACAAGCTTCATTACGCATGGGCATACCTAAAGAAAAACATCCCGCTCAAATGCCCACATTATGAATGTCCCCATACCATTAGAAGCACTTCTATGGTTGATCCCAAACCTATCCCTGACTCACTGGCTGAAAAGGGATGTAACCCTATTACAAGACCTCATGCAAGGAGACAAACTAATGACCTTTAAGGAAGTGCAAACCAAGTTTAACATACCCCCCTCAGAGTTTCTAACTCATCTGCAAATATCCTCATGGTATCAATGACTGAATACAATACACTCTCCTATCCTGACTCCAGTTTGGCAACATCTAAACTCCTCTAACCCCAAAGCTAAAGGTATTTCTCTGATGTATGAATTACTTAATGCTAAGTCAACCTTTTTCAAATGTAATCCTTTAATTAAATGGGAGAAAGATATAGGTAAGAATTTCACGGACAAACAATGGCTATCAGCATTCATATGTAACCATCAGTTCTCAAGGTGCTCTAGCTACGAGGAACTGGGAGTAAAATTGCTAGCAAGATGGCACTTCACTCCGTATATAGTAGCCAAATTCTCAGATGACAACTCCAATTTATGTTGGAGGGGCTGCGAACAGGTGGGGACGCTGGTCCATATGGTGTGGGCGTGTCCACATCTCCGTAGCTTTTGGACAGAAGTATTCAAATTAATTGCGAAGACCACCGGGGTCTTTACCAAACCTTCTGTAGAGAAAGCAATTCTGAGCATCCACATGTCAGATTACCCAATTTCTGTCAGATCAATAGCTATGCACATCATATTTGCTGCCAGATCCCTGATGTTGAGCAAATGGAAAACCAATGAAACCCCAAGTGTGAGAGAACTATCCACAAAAATCAATACTGTGTCAGAATATGAAAAGATATTGGCATACAAAGAGGGCTCAAGTGCAAAATATATATCAGACGGGTCTATTTGGAACTCCATAAATCATTCTAGAGTACAGTCCTGTTCACTGTAACACCATTTATTATCATGTACTTCTCCCCCCTCATTTTCTCCTTTCCTCCTTCTCCCCTAAACGTGTTAATGGTGATAAGTTCTATTTCACCAGCACTGGGAAGCAAAAATTTGCAATGTTACACAAATTTCAGTTATGTTAAAGTTCAGTTGAACTTACTTCCTTTTTAGTACAAGTAAAACTATACATAATATTTAACTTACTGTTGTTAATTTCGACAATAGATTGTATTTTGAATTTTAAAAGACAAATGAAGAGATCGTACATTCTGACTTTATTCTGGACTCGTCTTATTGTACATTCAAATGTGAAGAGATGCAAACACAAAAAAAAATACAAAGAACAGAGTCAGAAAGCAGAAGCATCACTATCATTATTAAATGGAGACACTGTTTTCTATCTGATTCGGGTCCAGGTAGGGATAGGGCAGAAGCATGGTCTTGTTCCGCTCCTGAATGGATTTGGAGATCTCAGACAGTTGATCTTGGAACTTCTTAATAAACTGCAGTGGGGTCTTCTCTGTAAAAAGTTCATCAGGGTACTCTCCTAGACGCCTCTGTAAAGAAGAAGACCTTCTTGTGATTTTCTTTACAATACATCCATTCAGTATTAAATAATCACTATATGCCATAGCAGACCCCGAATGCAATCGATTGCCAGTTTCTGTTTGACATAGATTATGTGTTATACAGTTTTAAGGCCCAAGGCATATTTATGTATTACTTCTCACTCCTTCCAAGCAACTCACCCTATCCATGGGCTCATTGCTGAGAACCCACACGACTGTTACACCAGAAGTTGTAGCGTTTACATCAGGCAACGCTTCCAAAATAGTCTTCATTGTAGTGACGCCTTTGGTGCTGGGTGGGGGGCTTTTCATGGTGGTGGGACCATTGGGCATCCAAGAATAGAAGTCAAACTGCAGAGGAGGCAAACACAAATGAAAGAACATATCAGATTAAGATTCCACAAAGCATACACCAAATACATATGGGAACTGCAATTGCTGACTTCCCTATACAGTAAATGTTGCCAGCCTGTTTCATTGACCCCATAGCTCACCGATAACACTTAAACTAATAAGGATAGTCAGGAGTCCCTCTCTGCGCACTTGCGAGTCCCTCTCTGCGCACTTGCGAGTCCCTCTCTGCACACTTGTGAGTCCTTATCTGCACACTTGTGAGTCCCTATCTGCAGGAATCTAACATTTCCAGGAGCCAGGAATCTAACATTTCCAGAATTAAACATCATCAATAGCAGCCTCGATGTTTCACTCAGGAAAGGTTTCCTTAATACTAGTGTAAATCGCTGATCTCAAAGTATACATTGCATGAAGACAGAATACTTTTTATGCATAATTGCTTTGAGCCTGTGACTCAAATAACATTCAACTCTGAGGGGGGCTTGGCTACTGCCAAGATGGCTGGACATGTCTGAAGAGAGCTCCGCTTGCTGCCTTTAGCATCTGACTCCATCCTGCAACTTACCAGCAGCTCCCGCTCTCCTGAAAGAATTCACTCGCTCAGACAATCAACATGGTGCTCTCAGCCCTCCACACACAAGGAGCAGTGACGCTAGCATGCCTGTGGACAAGCCTTCCAAGCTGACACTGGAGCAAGTAAATACTTAGCTACTCAATGCCATCATGACCCGAAACACCTCCCTAACTGGTAATATGGAGGAGATTAAGGTAGACATCGGGCTCCTGAGACAGGATATGCAGAACATCAGGGAGAGGGTGGCTTGGATGAAAAATAGACTTTCCATTTTGGAGGATGACTTTTCCCCCTTTCCTGGCCGAGTAGCTGCAGTGGAAAAGCTTCTTTCTGTTATCAAAATGCAGATGATCTAGAAAACTGCTTGAAAACTTTCTAGCGAGCATGCGAACCCTATTAAAGTCTATGGGACACGAATGTGAAAAATCAAAAGTCCTCATTTTAAAGGCTTATATGCAAGTTATTGCCATAAAAAGTGTATGGGGACCTGCGTCCTGCCCTAGGTGACATGTATCAATGCAAAAAAAAAAAATGAAAACAATCATTTTTTTCAGGAGCAGTGATTTTAATTATGCTTAAAGTTACATAGTTACATAGTAGGCGAGGTTGAAAAAAGACACAAGTCCATCAAGTCCAACCTATGTGTGTGATTATATGTCAGCATTACATTGTATATCCCTGTATGTTGTGGTCGTTTAGGTGCCTAATAGTCTTTTTTTTAAATTATCAATGCTCCCACGTGGAAACCACTGCCTGTGGAATTGAACTTCACATCCTTACCACTCTTACAGTAAAGAACCCTCTATGCAGTTTAAGGTTAAACCGCTTCCCTTCTAATTTTAGTGAATGGCTGCGTGCCTTTTTAAATTCCCTTTCGCTGAAAAGTTTATCCCTATTGTGGGGTCACCAGTACAGTATTTGTACATTGAAATCATATCCCCTCTCAAGCGTCTCTTCTCCAGAGAGAATAAGTTCAGTGCTCGCAACCTTTCCTCATAACTAAGATCCTCCAGACTAGGGATGAGCTTCGAGTTCGAGTCGAACTCATGTTCGACTCGAACATTGGCTGTTCGCAAGTTCGCCGAACAGCGAACAATTTGGGGTGTTCGCGGCAAATTCGAATGCCGCGGAACACCCTTTAAAAGTCTATGGGAGAAATCAAAAGTGCTAATTTTAAAGGCTTATATGCAAGTTATTGTCATAAAAAGTGTTTGGGGACCCGGGTCCTGCCCCAGGGGACATGGATCAATGCAAAAAAAGTTTTAAAAACGGCCGTTTTTTCAGGAGCAGTGATTTTAATAATGCTTAAAGTCAAACAATAAAAGTGTAATATTCCTTTAAATTTCGTAGCTGGGGGGTGTCTATAGTATGCCTGTAAATGGGCGCATGTTTCCCGTGTTTAGAACAGTCTGACAGCAAAATGACATTTCGAAGGAAAAAACCCATTTAAAACTACTTGCGGCTATTGCATTGCCGCTCCGACAATACACATAGAAGTTCATTGATAAAAACGGCATGGGAATTCCCCACAGGGGAACCCCGAACCAAAATTTAAAAAAACAAATGATGTGGGGGTCCCCCTAAATTCCATACCAGGCCCTTCAGGTCTGGTATGGATATTAAGGGGAATCCCGGCCAAAATTAAAAAAAAAAATGACGTGGGTCCCCCCAAAAATCCATACCAGACCCTTATCCGAGCACGTAACCTGGCAGGCCGCAGGAAAAGAGGGGGGGACGAGAATACGCCCCACCCTGAACCGTACCAGGCCACATGGCCTCAACATTGGGAGGGTGCTTTGGGGTAGCCCCCCAAAACACCTTGTCCCCATGTTGATGAGGACAAGGGCCTCATCCCCACAACCCTGGCCGGTGGTTGTGGGGGTCTGCGGGCGGGGGGCTTATCGGAATCTGGAAGCTCCCTTTAACAAGGGGTCCCCCAGATCCCGCCTCCCCCTGTGTGAAATGGTAAGGGGGTACTTACCCCTACCATTTCACTAAAAAACTGTCAAAAATGTTAAAAATGACAAGAGACAGTTTTTGACAATTCCTTTATTTAAATGCTTCTTCTATCTTCCTTCATCTTCTTCTTCTTCTGGTTCTTCTGGTTCTTCCTCCAGCGTTCTCGTCCAGCATCTCCTCCGCGGCGTCTTCTATCTTCTTCTCCTCGGGCCGCTCCGCACACATGGCATGGGGGGAGGCTCCCGCTCTTCTCTTCTTCCTTCTTCTCTTCTTCTCTTCTTCTCTCCTTCATTTTCTTCTCCGGGCCGCTCCGCACCCATGCTGGCATGGAGGGAGGCTCCCGCTGTGTGACGGCGTCTCCTCGTCTGACGGTTCTTAAATAACGGGGGCGGGGCCACCCGGTGACGCACGGGACATGACGGGACTTCCCTGTGGCATTCCCAGTGACGTCACAGGGAAGTCCCATCAAGTCACCATGTGTCAGAGGGGGGCGAGGTCACCGGGTGGCCCCGCTCCCGTTATTTAAGAACCGTCAGACGAGGAGACGCCGTCACACAGCGGGAGCCTCCCTTCTTGCCAGCATGGGTGCGGAGCGGCCCGGAGAAGAAAATGAAGAAGAAAAGAAGAGAAGAAAAGAAGAAGAGAAGAGCGGGAGCCTCCCCCCATGCCATGGGTGCGGAGCGGCCCGAGGAGAAGAAGATAGAAGACGCCGCGGAGGAGATGCTGGACGAGAACGCCGGAGGAAGAACCAGAAGAGCCAGAAGAACCAGAAGAACCAGAAGAAGAAGAATATGAAGGAAGATAGAAGAAGCATTTAAATAAAGGAATTGTCAAAAACTGTCTCTTGTCATTTTTAACATTTTGGACAGTTTTTTAGTGAAATGGTAGGGGTAAGTACCCCCTTACCATTTCACACAGGGGGGGGCGGGATCTAGGGGACCCCTTGTTAAAGGGGGCTTCCAGATTCCGATAAGCCCCCCGCCCGCAGACCCCCACAACCACCGGCCAGGGTTGTGGGGATGAGGCCCTTGTCCTCATCAACATGGGGACAAGGTGTTTTGGGGGGCTACCCCAAAGCACCCTCCCAATGTTGAGGGCATGTGGCCTGGTACGGTTCAGGGGGGGCATACTCTCGTCCCCCCCTCTTTTCCTGTGGCCTGCCAGGTTGCGTGCTCGGATAAGGGTCTGGTATGGATTTTTGGGGGGACCCACGTCATTTTTTTTTTAATTTTGGCCGGGATTCCCCTTAATATCCATACCAGACCTGAAGGGCCTGGTATGGAATTTAGGGGGACCCCCACATCATTTGTTTTTTAAAATTTTGGTTCGGGGTTTCCCTGTGGGGAATTCCCATGCCGTTTTTATCAATGAACTTCTATGTGTATTGTCGGAGCGGCAATGCAATAGCCGCGAGTAGTTTTAAATGGGTTTTTTCCTTCGAAATGTCATTTTGCTGTCAGACTGTTCTAAACACGGGAAACATGCGCCCCTTTACAGGCATACTATAGACACCCCCAGGTATGAAATTTAAAGGAATATTACACTTTTATTGTTTGACTTTAAGCATTATTAAAATCACTGCTCCTGAAAAAACGGCCGTTTTTAAAACTTTTTTTTGCATTGATACATGTCCCCTGGGGCAGGACCCGGGTCCCCTAACACTTTTTATGACAATAACTTGCATACAAGCCTTTAAAATTAGCACTTTTGATTATTCATGTTCATGTCCCATAGACTTTAACGGTGTTCACGTGTTCGAACAAATTTTTTTCCTGTTCGCATGTTCTGGTGCGAACCGAACAGGGGGGTGTTCGGCTCATCCCTACTCCAGACCCTTTATTAGCTTTGTTGCCCTTCTTTGTACTCGCTCCATTTCCAGTACATCCTTCCTGAGGACTGGTGCCCAGAACTGGACAGCATACTCCAGGTGCGGCCGGACCAGAGTCTTGCAGAGCGGGAGGATTATTGTTTTATCTCTGGAGTTGATCCCCTTTTTATTAATGCATGCCAATATTCTGTTTACTTTGCTTGCAGCAGACTGGCATTTCATGCCACTGCTGAGCCTATCATCTACTAGGACCCCCAGGTCCTTTTCCATCTTAGATTCCCCCAGAGGTTCTCCCCCTAGTGAGTAGATTGCATTCATTTTTGCCAACCAAATGCATTTTACATTTTTCTACATTAAACCTCATTTGCCATGTAGTTGCCCACCCCATTAATTTGTTCAGATCTTCTTGCAAGGTTTCCACATCCTGCGGAGAAATTATTGCCCTGCTTAGCTTAGTATCGTCCGCAAATACTGACATTGAGCTGTTTATCCCAACCTCCGGGTCATTTTTTAATAAATTTAATAGGATTCTGGGTTGCTAATTCACTTGCCTACATAGTAAGGACAGTACCAGTAATATCATTCTTACCTGACCACTATTGACAGCTGCATGCTGAGCAGAACATCTGAAGATCGCCATTGTCAGGTATTTGATCAGAGAAGCTCTGGTTTCCAAGGAATATGGGACTTCTGTCATGAAAGAGAGAACCAAGTTTTAGTAGAAAGTTATTTAATCTGCTTATTCAGACCCCTTTACATTACATAGCCCCCGCACCTCTGGACCCCTTTACATTACACAGCCCCAACAACTCTGAACCCCTTTACATTACACAGCCACTGCACCTCTGGACCCCTTTACATTACACAGCCCCAACAACTCTGGACCCCTTTAAATTACACAGCCACTGCACCTCTGGACCGCTTTACATTACACAGCCCCCACTCCTCTGCACCCCTTTACATTACACAGCCACTGCACCTCTGGACTCCTTTACATTACACAGCCCCCCGCACCTCTGGATCCCTTTACATTACACAGCCCCCGCACCTCTGGACCCCTTTACATTACACAGCCACTGTACCTCTGGACCCCTTTACATTACACAGCCCCCCTTCACATCACACAGCCCCCCCCTACCGGCCCCCCCCTGCATATTACACAGCCCCCCATGTAATGCTTTAAAATTGCGCACACTTGTGGAATAGCGATAAACTACGGTACTTAAAAATCTCCATAGGCGATGCTTTAAACATTTTTACAGGTTACCAGCTTATAGTTACAGAGGAGGTCTGGTGCTAGAATTATTGCTCTCGCTCTAAAGATCGTGGTGATACCTCACATTTTTGATTTGAACACTCTCTACATTTGCGGTCGCGACTTACGTTTGCGTTGGCTTCTGTGCGCAAGCACGGAGGGATGGGGCGCTTTACTTTTTTTTTCTTTATTTTTTATTTTTTTTACACTGTCCCTTTAAAAAAAATAAATAAAAATGTCTGATCTTTAATTGCTGTCATAAGGAATGTAAACATTCATTGTGACAGTAATAGGCAGTGACAAGTATGCTTTATGGAGGGATCGGGGGTCTATAAGACCTTCAATCCCTCATTTTCACTTAAAAGTATTCAAAACACAGTTTGGCTGTTTTGAATGCTGTAATTTTTTAAAATTTGGCGCCTTTAAGCCTTCTGTAAACCAGAAGTGATGTCATGACATTGCTTCTGAGTTACTAGATCAGAGACTCGATCGAAGCCGATTACAGCTTCGTCGGGTCTCCAGCCAGCCGGCAGACGTGCACTGAGGGGCCGGACATTTAGGGGTGGGGGGCCAGGTGCGGCCGACCCCTGCTGTAGAGACATGAATCTTCCTGTTTAGGCAATGGCACAAGGAATAGTGAACAGCTTAAGGCCTCTTTCATACATTAATGTCCGTTTTGACGTGCTCCGCATGTCTAGTAGGGATCGATCCGTTGATCCCCACTGAGCCGGCAGATGACAGGTCCGTCTCCGCTCTGTGCAGTGATGGACCTGTCAGAGCCCCGCTTTCCTCTATGGGGGATCGGATGAAAAATGACTGCCTGTCCGCATTTCATCTGATCTGCCAGACGGATGGAAAATAGGGTTTCCATCCCTCTGCATTTAGCTGATCGGATGTCAACGGATATGTCACCGCTGACATCTGTCGCTCCATAGAGGTACATGGAGCGTCCGTCCAGGTCCGCCTGAAAAACTGACAGGCGGATCCTAACGATCCGCATGTGTGAAATGGGTCTAACAAGGAGCACCAACTTATCTCAGGGGAAACAATAGCATGTATAATAAAGGTTTTCTAACCTGTTGAAATGCTAAATCAGGCCATGGATGGGTAGAATTTCAAAAGAAAATTCTAACGAAAAGAATGTTCTAAGAAAGTTTGCTAATTTTTCCAGTCATTTGTGGGTGAAATTGGAACACATTGAGGAAACCCACAGGAAACCCACAGGAAACCCAAAGGGATAACAAAGATACTTCTTGCTCTCCACCTCATCATACCTCCCTCCACTGCCACCCCTCCCAATATATTTCCCTCCACTGCCACCCCTCCCAATATACTTCCCTCCACTGCCACCCCTCCCATCATACTGCCCTCCACTGCCACCCCTCCCATTATACTTCCCTCCACTGCCACCCCTCCCATCATACTGCCCTCCACTGCCACCCCTCCCATCATACTGCCCTCCACTGCCACCGCTCCCATCATACTGCCCTCCACTGCCACCCCTTCCATCATACTGCCCTCCACTGCCACCCCTCCCATCATACTGCCCTCTACTGCCACCCCTCCCATCATACTGCCCTCCACTGCCACCCCTCCCATCATACTGCCCTCCACTGCCACCCCTCCCATCATACTGCCCTCCACTGCCACCCCTCCCTTCATACTGCCCTCCACTGCCACCCCTCCCATCTTACTGCCCTCCACTGCCACCCCTCCCATCATACTGCCCTCCACTGCCACCCCTCCCATCATACTGCCCTCCACTTCCACCCCTCCCATCATACTTCCCTCCACTGTCACCCCTCCCAATATACTTCCCTCCACTACCCCCCCTCCCATCATACTGCCCTCCACTGCCACCCCTCCCATCATACTGCCCTCCACTGCCACCCCTCCCATCATACTGCCCTCCACTGCCACCCCTCCCATCATACTTCCCTCCACTGCCACCCCTCCCAATATACTTCCCTCCACTGCTACCCCTCCCATCATACTTCCCTTCACTACCACCCCTCCCATCATACTGCCCTCCACTACCACCCCTCCCATCATACTGCCCTCCACTACCACCCCTCCCATCATACTTCCCTCCACTGCCACCCCTCCCATCATACTACCCTCCACTACCCCCCTACCATCATACTGCCCTCCACTGCCACTCCCTTCCATCATACTGCCCTCCACCCCATCATACTGCCCTCCACTACCCCCCTCCCATCATACTGCCCTCCACTACCCCCTCCCATCATACTGCCCTCCACTACTCCCCTCCCATCATGCTGCCTTTCACTACCACCCTCCCATCATACTGCCCTCCACTACCCCCCATCATACTGACCTCCACTACCCCCCCTCCCATCATACTGCCTTTCACTACCACCCTCCCATCGTATTGCCCTCCACTGCCACCCCTCCCATAATACTGCCCTCCACTGCCACCCCTCCCATCATACTGCCCTCCACTGCCACCCCTCCCATCATACTTCCCTCCACTGCCACCCCTCCCAATATACTTCCATCCACTGCTACCCCTCCCATCATACTTCCCTCCACTACCACCCCTCCCATCATACTGCCCTCCACTACCACCCCTCCCATCATACTGCCCTCCACTGCCACCCCTCCCATCATACTTCCCTCCACTGCCACCCCTCCCATCATACTACCCTCCACTACCCCCCTACCATCATACTGCCCTCCACTGCCACTCCCTTCCATCATACTGCCCTCTACCCCATCATACTGCCCTCCACTACCCCCCTCCCATCATACTGCCCTCCACTACCCCCCTCCCATCATACTGCCCTCCACTACCCCCCCATCATACTGCCCTCCACTACTCCCCTCCCATCATACTGCCTTTCACTACCACCCTCCCATCATACTGCCCTCCACTACCCCCCATCATACTGACCTCCACTACCCCCCCTCCCATCATACTGCCTTTCACTACCACCCTCCCATCATACTGCCCTCCACTACCCCCCTCCCATCATACTGCCCTCCACTACCCCCCTCCCATTATACTGCCCTCCACTACCCCCTCCCATCATACTGCCCTCCACTACTCCCCCCCCATCATACTGCCTTTCACTACCACCCTCCCATCATACTGCCCTCCACTACCCCCCATCATACTGACCTCCACTACCCCCCTCCCATCATACTGCCTTTCACTACCACCCTCCCATTATACTGCCCTCCACTACCCCCCTCCCATCATACTGCCTTCCACTGGAAGGCTGCTAATATACAGGTGGGAGAGAGAACAGGGTGGGAAGCTATTAATGAGTCACTCTATAAGCCCCCGTTCACATTGACACAATTTGACGTGTCAAATCGCATTCCGAATTGCAGCCTATTGCCCTTTAGGGAGGAGCCAGGTGTCATCACTTCCAGTCACGGCCGAGACCAGAAGTACTCGCATGTTAGTCGGATCTAGGAATTTTAAACTGTAAGTTACTGCATTTTTTTTTAATAAACTTGTTTGGAAATACTACACGATGGAGCCATCCCTCTTTATTACTTGTCCTCACCTTACTGGATGAGCCTGAAGTTGTCTCCCAAATATCGATATTGTCGTGGCTATCGCTGGAAGCCGTTTGATTGCTGGGATCCCATTTTGACTCCATACTAATGCCGGTCATAAATGATTCGAATTTCGAAAGAATTTTCTTTTCGAAAATCGTATCAAAGAATTTTCGTACAAATTTCACACCATTAGTGGGCTGCAGCAACGGCCGATTTTTGTGCAGAAATCAAATTTGAGTAATCTAACATGTTGGAAATTTTTAGAAAAACGAACGATTTTCTAATCAATGATGGGAGAATTGTGCGAGAAATGTAATAAGAAAAGAAAATTTACAGAGAGAAAAGAAGACTCCCAACCATGAAAATTCTTTTCTGTAGCAACATGAGGTGAAATGGAAGGCTTGTTCGGCCGAAGTTCGAAAATCAATGGTGGCCTCATCGGATCACAAAAAAATGAACTTTCTGATTTTGAAAAGAAAATTTGTTCAAAATTCGACCATGTATGGCCTGCTTTAGGCTTCATTTGACCTGTAGGGGTCTCCATTTGAGGTGGGAGGCTGGGGGAAATGAGTGGCGCACTACGAATGGTGATAGTAATTGGAAGAAGTGGACACCAATTGAATATATTGTACACGCACTTTTTTTTTCTTTTTTTATGAACTATTATATGGAGATCTGTTCCTTCCTCATTGGAGTTTGATTGCACCTTTGGACATTAGCACTTTATTATGCGCTTTATGAGAATATTGGATGTTAGATTATTGCACCATTTTTGCACTTTATGAATCATTTCACGTGGTCATTATTCAATGTTTGATTGAAGATTTATCACATGTATGTGTCAACACATTGACTGCAGCAGATCTGCGTTAGTGGCTGACAGTCAGTGTGTCCTTATTGATAGATTTTGTTTATTTCTTTAGTTAACATCACATAACTCTTATATACAATACTTTTTTTTCTGTGTGGGAACACTTTTATATGTTGGCGGCTTCTCACATCCTTAATTTATCCTTCCGAGTGAGTCTATTTTGCGCATTAGCCCCCCCCCCCTTTTTATATCACTAGAAAGAATGAAACCTTCCCCAGTACTCTGTCATTTCAACCAGCAAAAGAGACCCATTTTTAACCTTTCTTTGAACCTTTCTTTGAACCATACTCACAGAGGTGCCTGAATGGTTGTGTGCATCACATCTTTACATGGACATAACATAGAACTCATGTTTGAGAAAACACTTTGGATTTAGATCCCTTTTTTAGTTAACAACACTGACTAAAGAACACCGGAGAGGAAATATACCTGAAGACTTATTTTCCAGGAATCCTTCCTTGAAAACCTCAGCTACCCAGGCCTGAAGTTCAGGGTCTTCCTTGACCATCTCATCACTTGTATAATAGTAATTAATTATGCCGGACACATAGCTGAAAAAAAGGGAAAAAAAGAAAAAAAAGAAAAGGCTTAAAAACCTAAGTCCAAACAAATACAGATGAATGTAGAATACATTTTTACATTTGTTTTCTCAAATACAAGCAGTGTAAGCTTTTGAACTGGTATTAGCCACTGGTTTGTCATTGTACAACAAAGCTCACACTGGGGGAGGGGAGTGAGGCAGCATAAGGAGCCAATCATTTTTTGCCACAGTGCTGATGTGCTAACAAAGAACACACTAATATGAAAGGGAGTGACAAAAAGATGAAGTTATCGGTCTGCTGCTTCTCTTTTCACTGTCGAGTCACAGGCCAGGACAAGACTTAAATGCAGCGAAAGGTCTTCCATCCTGTTAGACAGGGCTGTGTTATGTGACAGAGCTATCTAAAATATCAGGACTGGATGGACACAAATGCTTTGGCATTTAAAACAGCTCTCATCTATGAATTTATTATTATTATACAGGATTTATATAGTGCCAACAGTATGCACCGCACTTTACCATCTAAAGGGAGACAGTACAGTTACCATAAAATAACATACAAGAGAGTTATGGGGGCCCTGCTCATTAGAGCCTACAATCGTATAGGGAGGGGCACGTGGTTCAAAAGGTAATATGGTTAGGGGATGAGCTGATGGAAGAGTTCAAAGTCCAGTTGTTAGTTGTACGCGTGATTATTATTATTATTAAACAGGATTTATATAGCGCCAACAGTTTGTGCAGCGCTTTACAACATGAGGGCAGACAGTACTCTTTCAATACAAATCAATACAGGAGGAATCGGAGGGCCCTACTCGTTAAAGCTTATTTAAATACAAGTGTTAGGTGTGGGTAGGGTAGTCTTCTCTGAAGAGGAGGGTTTTCAGGGATCGTCTAAAAGCTAATAAAGTAGGGGATAAGTGGACAGATTGGGGTAAGGCATTCCATAGGATTAGGGAGGCTTTGAAAAGTCCAGGAAGCGAGCATGGGAGGAGGTGACGAGGGAGCTAGAAAGCAGAAGGTCTTGAGAGGAACGAAGAGAACGCGTAGGTTGGTATTTAGAGATCAGGCTAGCGTAGCTGGGGGCTAAATTGTGGATGGCTTTGTACGTAGTTGTTAGTATTTTGAATTTAATTCTTTGGCTGACCGGAAGCCAGTAGAGGGATTGACAGAGAGGGGTAGCAGAGACAGAGCGATTGGTAAGGTGGATGAGTCTGGCAGCAGCATTCATGATGGATTGAAGAAGTGATAAGCTTCCCTGAAGAAATGAGTTTTCAAGGATCACGTAAAGGTGGCCAGAGTGGGAGATAGCTGGACAGACTGAGATCAAGAGTTCCAGAGGATGGGCGAGGCTCTAGAGAAGTCCTGGAAGCAAGAGAGTTGGAGAGGAGGAGGTCTTGGGAGGAGCAGAAAGGAAGGTTTTGGTGATATTTGGAGACAAGTTTGGTGATGTAGCTCGGGGCAGAGTTGTAAATGGCTTTGTATGTTAGTATTTTGATTCAAATTCACTGGGCAATCGGAAGCCAGTGTAGGGATTGGAGTAGAGGGTTGGCAGAAACTGAGTGGTTGGTAAGGTGGATAAGTCTGGCAGCAGCATTCATGATAGACTGAAGAGGGGAGGAGCCTATGGAGAGGTGGGCTTGTGAGAAGGGTATTGCAAGATTCAAGGCGAGAGATAACAAGGGAGTAAAGCGTAGCTAGGTGGTTTCATTAAAAGGGGTACAAGGAAAGGCAGGAGGTAGGGAACGGCCGCAGTTCGCTGCTTCTGTCGGCCAGTATCTCGATACCCCATGCAGGGAAGGAAACCCAAAGGGGGGGGGGACTATTGCGGTACTAGGTGTAGCCAAATATTTAGTAAGAGAAAGTAGAGAGGAAGGTAATAATATGATAAAATTCCATTTTAATTGAAAACATGGTTAAAAAGTTATAACAGTGTCACATACAGTTGTAGTTAAAAGCAAAAGCAGTAAATACAACCAAGAGGATTACACCCCATAATGGTGGTGGGCACAAATAAAGCTTGGATTCTCGACCGGTTTCGCGGTTTTCACCGCTTCCTCAGGAGAGCAATATCTGTGGTACAACATATAATAATTGTAATGAATACACAATTCAAGGGATACATGAAAACATTATTGTTGCAGCAAAATCACTAGAAAATACATTGAACAAAAAAAAAAATATACAATATGAGTACAAAAAGGATGAGCTCACCCGTTCAGTAGTTCTCTGTGGGTGTGTAAAGCCCCAAGTAATTCCCCCTGCGGCGGACACAGGGGATAGTAAACAGCCTCTGGATGAATAAATTTGGGTAATAGAGTTATATAGGTCAATGGACTAGGAGATCCGTAAAAAGGAAAATTAGAATAAGGGGGTGCCAATAGTGTACCTCTAAGATTGAAACCGGTGTGCAAGGAGAAGAAACAAGGAACGGGTAAGGATAGAGAGTAAAGGGAGGGAGAAACAGAAGGGGGGGGGGAGAGGAAAGGGAAGGAAGGAAAAAAAAAAAAAAAAAAAAAAAAAAAAAAAAAAAAAAAGGGGGGGGGGGGGGGGAAAGAGGGGAGGGGGAGGGGGAAAAAGGAGGAAATGAGGGGGGGGAGCAGTATAAGGGGGGGGAGGGGGGAAGGAAAGAAAAAGGAAAAAATGAGGGAGGGGAGCAGTATGGGGGGGGGGGGGAGAAAGGGGGGGGGAGAGGAGGGGGGGGGAAAGGAGGGAGGAAGGGGGGGAAACGGAAAAGGGGGGGGGGAAATGGGGAAAGGGGGAGGACAAGGGAAAGGGGGGGAGGCAGTAAGGTCAGTAAGAGGAAAAACCCACTCCTTGCAACAATTAAGAGAGAAAATCAGAAGGGAAAAAAAATTGCACACAGATGTAGAGAGCTGGCACTCACCCCTAAAGTATTAATCTGTTGCAGACGCATAAGCTGGAATGGATGAGGACATGTGGTAGGTAAGAAGAAGTCAACAGCCACTGTTCGGTTGGCAATAAGGACCCCCCAAGAGGACTGGAAAAATTGGTGTGTGCAGAAAGAGGTCACAGCAACAACTGCAGATTAAAATTTATAATAGGGTTACCATCCACAAACAATGTATAGGGGGATTTACCCACCGGTAGAGAGCAATGAAAATGACAAACTGGGGTTAAAGTTTGCTAATTAGAGATCATGTGGAATGGCGATGGAAGCGGGTTGGAAGGTATCAGGGAGGCACTCTGATATGGTAATAAACAAAAATACAGGTGGCGTTGTATAAAGAGGCCGTATACCGGGACTTAATGTTAAGCAGAGGTGCCAAACAAGAAAGGGGGTCTATCTGCAAGTAGGGAGAATGGGGAGGGAGAGGGGGGGGGGGCGGCAGAGCTTACCCACAAAGATGGTCCTCAGCTGGCTCAGCGTCAGGAGGCTGTAGGCTCGTATAGCGGCTATGACCGGCCGCTATAAGAGCACCCCAACCCGGAAGTCAGGGACGGCGTGGAGGGCGGTCCCTGACGTCACCGGGTCTGTTCGCCCGCACTGCGCAGGTGCATAGTTAAGTGCTACTGCGCAAGCGCGCGCTCCTGTCAAAGGGATTCGAGTTCCCAGACAAGGAGACACAAGCAGCCCCAAGGGCTGCCAGGGCGAGCATGTGTCCGCCGCAGAAAGAGGACTCGAGGCGGAACAGAGCCATCAGAGACTGATAATGGGAAAGAGGTCATCCTTGCACAGCAAAACAAATGAAAAATACTAATACAGCAAAGTAGTAACATTAAAAGGAACAAAAAACAGTACATAATTCTGTATCTAAGCAACAGGAGGTCAAACAACAACAGCATTGAGAGTTTCACTTAGAACAGGAGGCATCATAGATAGTATTGGGACCCAGTGATGAGAGAGGGGGGAAAGGGGAAGGTAAACAGGGCCAGGTGAAAAGTCGGAAAGGGAGGGGGGGAGGGGGGGGGGGGGGGACGGGGAGGGGGGGAAAAGAAAGGGAAGGACCATGGGGGGGAAAAAGGGGGGGAGGGGGGGGGGGAAACAAGGGGAGATAAGGGGGGGGGGGGGGGAAGGGAAGGGAGGGAAAGGAAAGGGAAGGGAGGGAGGGGAAAAAAAGGAGAATGGGGGAAACAAGGGAGGTAAGGCAAACAAGACCTGATGAAAGACCTCATAAGAAGGCCTTGTAGGACACTGATTCATTTAGGCCAGGAGGGATGGTGGCATTGAGTCGCTCGATCCAGAGGGATTCCCTCTGGAGTATCGAGCGATCCCAATCGCCACCCCTGGGATTGGGTTCGACCACCTCTAGTACCAGAAATTTGGCCACGGAGTTATTGAATCTATGGTGTAGGCCGATATGTCGGCCGATAGTAGTCAATTTGCCATTTTCTGAGTCATACAGGTGGTCACCGATTCTCTGCCTGAATTCCCTAATTGTTTTGCCCACGTAGAAGGCTTTGCATACGCAGTTCATGAGATAGACCACCCCTTTTGTACCGCAGTTGGCGAAGGTCCGTGGGACCAAGGTCTCGCCGTTGGGTAAAGTCACAGTTCTGCTTTCGTGGACCCAAGGGCACCGGGGACATTCCCCACATTGGAAGGTGCCGTTGGGGCCACTCCTCACAGATTTAGTGGGGTTGTAGTGACTGGCAGTAAGTTGATCACGCAGTGACCGTGCTCTACGGAAGACCACTTCCGGTGTATGTCTGATATATTTGGTCAGTACGTGATGATCAGCCAAAAGGTGCCAGTGTTTGGTTAGAATATTACGGAGTATGTTATGGTGTACAGAGTAGGTCGTGATAAGTCTTACGGTTTCTGTGGGGGGGGGGGTTTCTTGCCTTTAAACAGTAAGGCAGTCCGTGGGCGTGATAAGGACTTATTGAATGCTTTACGCAAATGGTGGAGGAATAGCCTCGTCGTAGGAGGCGTTCGCGTAGTGCTTTGGCCTGACGTAAGAAGTCACTGTGATGTGTGCAGTTCCTACGTAAACGTAGATATTGGGCATAGGGAATGCTCCGTACCAGGGAATTCGGATGAGCACTGGTGGCAAACAACAAGGTGTTACCGGCCGTGGGTTTTCTGTAGAGGTCGGTGCCCAACGTTCCGTCCGGTTGTTTGATGATCAGTAAATCTAGAAAGGGGATTTGCTCAGTCTCAATTTTGAAAGTAAATTTGAGATTTAAGTCCGTTATTATCCAGTTGACGTAAGAATTGTAAGAGTTTGTCCCTAGGACCCGTCCATACCATAAAAAGATCATCAATAAAACGATACCATAAAAGGATATCGTTTAAAAATTCTGTATATTGGTCATGAGCATGGATATGTCGCTCCCAGCCGCCTAAATATAAGTTTGCATATGCTGGGGCACATGACGTCCTCATTGCAACACCTTGTATTTGTAAAAATAATTGATCATTAAACGTGAAGTAGTTTTTAGTCAATATAAAGTGCAATAATGTCAATATAAACTGGTTAAAGGGCCAGGTCGTTGTGTCTTGTTCGGCTAAGAAGGAACCAGCCGTCCGTACGCCCTGCTCGTGGGGGATACTAGAGTAAAGAGCCTCAATATCAACAGCCACGAGCAGGGCGTCCGGAGGGATCTGGATTCCCTCAAGGTGTTGCAAAAGGTCGGTGGTGTCCCTAATGTAGGACGGGAGACTACGGACGTGGGGCATTAAGAAAGCGTCAACGAATTTACTCGCGTTGTCTGTTAGAGAGCCTATCCCAGACACTATGGGTCTTCCCGGGGGGATATGCATGGCTTTGTGGGTCTTGGGTAAGGAATAGAAGGTGGGGGTGCGGGGAAATTTAGGGACCAGGAACTCCAAGGTGTCTTTGTCAATGAGGCCTATGATATAGGCCTCAGTGCAAAGAGCCCGGAGTTCCTGTGCAAAGGAAGATATATGGGTAGCAGAAATGGGTCTATACCAATGTTTGTTATGAGGATAGTAAGGCACATAGATTGGTATTGGTGATTGGTCATCAGGACAATATTACCGCCCTTGTCCGATTGTTTGATCACGACATCAGAACGTTGCTGCAGGGACCGAAGAGCTCGGATTTGACTAGGGTCAAGGTTTGAGGAGAAGTCGGGCCATTTTTGTTTCTTGAGGTCGCTAATAGTCGCTCGAAGAAAAGCCCATATCTCAGGGCAGGTATTGAGATCGGGGAACCTTCGAGATCGTAAGCGAAAGGACTTGGGTAAAGAGGTTGGTTTAGAGGTAACCGGAGGGCCAGATCTATTGGATACAGGGGGGGCAGGGAGGGTTATCCCTGCTACGAGTTCGCTTGAAGGGACAACATCAGGGGCCCCGCGATCTTGTGAGGACGCGGGGTCTCCGGTGTCACCCTCATCGAACAGGAGCATCAGGTCGCGGAGCGCCCTGAACTCCTCCATAGAGAAGCCTTTGGTGCGCTCGGCAAGCTCACGCTCAAGTCCTAGGTTAACACGATCCTTGTCGTAGATAAACCTGAAAGTTAAATTACGTGCAAAAAGGTACAAGTCCTTAATTGTTTCAGTGACCTTAAGTGCATCAAGAGGACAAAAACCCAGACCTAACTGTAACAACGAGATTTCTTCGCTGTTCAAAGTATAGGGGGTAAGATTTATGACATTATGGTCGGTGTGGTCTGAGGGAGAGGGTTTTGTGGGACAGTGAGGGTTTCAGGACGTAAGCATCTAGGTTGCTCTGTTGTTTTTTCAGATCTAAAAAAATGGCGTCCTCATTAATTTTCGTGTATTTGTTTGTCATTAAAGCAGAATTTAGGATTTTGGGAATTGTGCCGTGCAGTGTGGAGTGACCAGTGGCCCCTTCTACGGGGGTGTTGGTATCATGTGGGGTTTGTGTAGAGGGTGCCTGAGTGGATCTCAGGCCCTTTGGGCCTTTTTTATCTTTTTTGGGGTTCGTTGGTGGGGTGTTGCCCCCAAAACGAAGTCTCTTGCGTGAGGAGTTAAGTGCAGATGAAGTGTTGAGTTGAGTGGTACTTAAGGAGGATACAGTGGAGGATAGAGATGAATCTGATTCAATATCAGTAGTGAAGTTTCTATTGTTATTACGAGGGGGCCTCGTCTACCTCGGCCTCTCCCCGGCCAGTGGTAGGCCAGGCCCTCAGTAAAGGCAGCCTTATCCTTCCCAAATTTGATCTGTTTTTTAAGGATAATGTCCTTATTCATAATTTCCCAAGCGTTCTCTGAGTTCTTTCCACTTGGTTTTGAAGGCCGTATTGTCAGTCAAATGGGAATATTCGGTATTGAGACGTTCGATGTCGTTGTCAAGAAGGGTCATATCTAGGGTATATTGGGTAATGAGTAGTCCAATTAGTTCAAGACTATTTTTAGTTAGAATATCTTCCCAAGTTTTCTTAAAGTCGCTGAGGGATCTTTGAGAGTGGGAAAGACTTGACCCCTTAAACCCAAGGGGCAGACTTTTTCACTAACGTACAATTTGAAGTATTCCAATGTGCCAATGTAAGTGTGACTTACGTTTAAGGAGTTTAGACATTCGCGTAAAGAACGTTGAAATGTCATCATCAGTTTTATGTTCATTCAAACAAGCGGTTTTAAGGTTGGACATAAAGCCCATCCAATCAGTGCCTAAAACATCCATGTGTACCTGACTGCCACCAGTGACCCCTAGCGTATGTTGAAGTGACAGGATACTGAAGCTAGACAGCACAAATAATGATAATTCATACAAAATCAAAACAAATATATAAGGACGCTGCTAGAGAAATGTGTCGATGGGTGTTGCTGTTCACCCAGAGGCACAAGGGAATTATGGGTGTGTTATCCACCCTATGTATACTATAATGAAAAGCGCCTAGATCAGAAAAGTTAAATTACCAAATAGGAGTACCATCATCCCAAATGTCTAGTACAAGGAAAGGCAGGAGGTAGGGAACGGCCGCAGTTCGCTGCTTCTGTCGGCCAGTATCTCGATACCCCATGCAGGGAAGGAAACCCAAAGGGGGGGGGGACTATTGCGGTACTAGGTGTAGCCAATATTTAGTAAGAGAAAGTAGAGAGGAAGGTAATAATATGATAAAATTCCATTTTAATTGAAAACATGGTTAAAAAGTTATAACAGTGTCACATACAGTTGTAGTTAAAAGCAAAAGCAGTAAATACAACCAAGAGGATTACACCCCATAATGGTGGTGGGCACAAATAAAGCTTGGATTCTCGACCGGTTTTCGCGGTTTTCACCGCTTCCTCAGGAGAGCAATATCTGTGGTACAACATATAATAATTGTAATGAATACACAATTCAAGGGATACATGAAAACATTATTGTTGCAGCAAAATCACTAGAAAATACATTGAACAAAAAAAAAATATACAATATGAGTACAAAAAGGATGAGCTCACCCGTTCAGTAGTTCTCTGTGGGTGTGTAAAGCCCCAAGTAATTCCCCCTGCGGCGGACACAGGGGATAGTAAACAGCCTCTGGATGAATAAATTTGGGTAATAGAGTTATATAGGTCAATGGACTAGGAGATCCGTAAAAAGGAAAATTAGAATAAGGGGGTGCCAATAGTGTACCTCTAAGATTGAAACCGGTGTGCAAGGAGAAGAAACAAGGAACGGGTAAGGAGATAGAGAGTAAAGGGAGGGAGAAACAGAAGGGGGGGGGAGAGGAGGGAGAGGGAAAGGGAAGGAAGGAAAAAAAAAAAAAAAAAAAAAAAAAAAAGAGGGGGAGGGGGAGGGAGGGGGGGAAAAAGGAGGAAATGAGGGGGGGGAGCAGTATAAGGGGGGGGAGGGGGGAAGGAAAGAAAAGGAAAAAATGAGGGAGGGGAGCAGTATGGGGGGGGGGGGGAGAAAGGGGGGGGAGAGGAGGGGGGGGGGAAAGGAGGGAGGAAGGGGGGGAAACGAAAAGGGGGGGGAAGGGAAAGAGGGGAAGGAAGGGAGGAAAGGGAAGGAGGGAGGCAGTAAGGTCAGTAAGAGAAAAACCCACTCCTTGCAACAATTAAGAGAGAAAATCAGAAGGGAAAAAAAATTGCACACAGATGTACAGAGCTGGCACTCACCCCTAAAGTATTAATCTGTTGCAGACGCATAAGCTGGAATGGATGAGGACATGTGGTAGGTAAGAAGAAGTCAACAGCCACTGTTCGGTTGGCAATAAGGACCCCCCAAGAGGACTGGAAAAATTGGTGTGTGCAGAAAGAGGTCACAGCAACAACTGCAGATTAAAATTTATAATAGGGTTACCATCCACAAACAATGTATAGGGGGATTTACCCACCGGTAGAGAGCAATGAAAATGACAAACTGGGGTTAAAGTTTGCTAATTAGAGATCATGTGGAATGGCGATGGAAGCGGGTTGGAAGGTATCAGGGAGGCACTCTGATATGGTAATAAACAAAAATACAGGTGGCGTTGTATAAAGAGGCCGTATACCGGGACTTAATGTTAAGCAGAGGTGCCAAACAAGAAAGGGGGTCTATCTGCAAGTAGGGAGAATGGGGAGGGAGAGGGGGGGGGGGGCGGCAGAGCTTACCCACAAAGATGGTCCTCAGCTGGCTCAGCGTCAGGAGGCTGTAGGCTCGTATAGCGGCTATGACCGGCCGCTATAAGAGCACCCCAACCCGGAAGTCAGGGACGGCGTGGAGGGCGGTCCCTGACGTCACCGGGTCTGTTCGCCCGCACTGCGTTGTATTTACTGCTTTTGCTTTTAACTACAACTGTATGTGACACTGTTATAACTTTTTAACCATGTTTTCAATTAAAATGGAATTTTATCATATTATTACCTTCCTCTCTACTTTCTCTTACTAAATATTTGGCTACACCTAGTACCGCAATAGTCCCCCCCCCCTTTGGGTTTCCTTCCCTGCATGGGGTATCGAGATACTGGCCGACAGAAGCAGCGAACTGCGGCCGTTCCTACCTCCTGCCTTTCCTTGTACTAGACATTTGGGATGATGGTACTCCTATTTGGTAATTTAACTTTTCTGATCTAGGCGCTTTTCATTATAGTATACATAGGGTGGATAACACACCCATAATTCCCTTGTGCCTCTGGGTGAACAGCAACACCCATCGACACATTTCTCTAGCAGCGTCCTTATATATTTGTTTTGATTTTGTATGAATTATCATTATTTGTGCTGTCTAGCTTCAGTATCCTGT